>JAJGRW010001554.1:0-31672 GCA_025461045.1 Carex parvula
ATTTTGGACCCGAGTTATGTGGCTAGCGATTTTTCAATGAAAAATCGATTGAAGAAGGTTGACTCGGCCGAGTCAACCAAGTCCAAGTCAACCAAGTCTTAACCTATTCCTGACCGATTGTTCTAATTTAGACCGATTCTCAAATATTGAACCAGATTAAGTACAGATGTGTAAATAAGAAGAAGGAAAAATCGGATCAAAAAAGGAGAAAATGTTGTTTTGTCATAGAAAGAAAGGAAACAGTCAGGAAGAAGGAATGTGATAGGTGGGATCAACATTTGTAGTTAAATTTAATGGGTCGGCTTTTGGTTATTATGTTGGGCCATTTCTTATTTAATATTTATTTAAAGTTTTTGTTTCAATTTTGACCCTGAGAAGGCTAGCTGTATGTAATCTAATCAATTGATTAATTTTTATTGTTGCTTCATTATATCAAGTCTTGTTGTTCCCTTAATTCTGAAACTCAATTAAAAGTGTAACAACTATGCCAAGTCGATATATATTTTCATTAGTACAATGATGCTTTACAAGGCTGTTAAGCCGGGTTGATCAGTAGCCAATGGGATTAATACAAAATGGGAACATCCGTTGGGCTTTTACCAAATTGTTAGGACCATACATGCCAGAAGGCCCAGCCCGTATTTGAGCTTTTTATTTCTAATGATGTGAGCCCAATTCAAATGAGAAAGCAAAAAAGAAAAGTGAAAAACAAGAAACATGAGCGCAGGGGCGATAGAGGGGGTCTTAGGGGGGTCCGGATCCCTTAAAGTAACTCAATTTTTGGGTTTTGGATCGAGACCGTCCGATTTGAATCCGTCGTTCGAGATGTGTGCGCTCCACTTCAGGATGGATTGTCGTGGATTTGAATCGGATAATCCCGATCCAAAACCCAAAAATTGAGTTACTTCGAGAAGGTTGCTAACTATTGACGGCTCCGTAAAAACCGGAAAAAAGGGCGATTTCAAAACGGTACTCTGGCGAAACTCCAGGCTGTCCCAACCGGCGATGGTTGGCTCCAGATAACGGCCTGCCAGCGGCGCCGGCGCCAGGACTGCAGGGCTTACTACGCTCGCGGCGCCAGATCTGACCCTCGGACGGCGAGATACTCACATGAGCGGCGCACCTACCTCCGAAAAGCAACCCGTACCTCCGAACGGCGCCCCCTTCAATCGCGCCGCGCAAGGTCAAATCGCCGCCTCCCATCCCACCGACCAATGAATACTAACCTCATGGCGCTATTCCCTGCTACCCCCTCCGCTACTCGGCCACAGAGACCCCCTCCGTTTATAAACCGAAACCAGCACCGATTTATCTTACTGTCAACACCGAAAACCACTACTCCAATGGGAAAACCCAAACCCAATAACCCGATGCTGCACAAACCAGCAAAGACCTCTGCCACCGTCTTCCCCAACCCTGGCCGTTCTTACGCCCAGGTGACACTCCCGGCCACCATTCCCCAAATGCCAGCCCCTTATCACCAATCGACATGGCGCTTCTACATGGACCACAACCCTTGGACACCCCCAATACCAGATCCGAACAGACCCACCAACCCGCTAAGCTCACACCCGAATCCACCAAACCCCCATCCTGCACTGCCACTGCCTCCAAAC
Organism: Carex parvula; assembly: GCA_025461045.1. NCBI lineage: Eukaryota > Viridiplantae > Streptophyta > Magnoliopsida > Poales > Cyperaceae > Carex > Carex parvula. The sequence goes on from JAJGRW010001554.1 coordinate 1,617, forward strand.
CCAACTGCCCCGGAATGGCGCAACCGCTGTTACAACTGCTTGGAGGTTGGCCATGACCAAAACGACTGCCTCAGCGAGCACCGCGTGTGCGCACGCTGCTGGCAGAAGAGTCACCAAGCGAGGGACTGCGACCACTCAATGCTTGCCAAGCGGCAGCGATTCGATCCGTTACAACCCAAAGGAAACATGGGAGATTCACCCTTGCCTCCCAACAGGCCCCAAGCCACTGTGGTTTACATACCCTCGACACCCTACATTCACCGCACTAATGCGGAGCTATCTACTGATTTTGTAATTGATACTCGTCTAAACCCTTACCATCATGCCGACTCACTCCAGACACTTATCATGTCAGCATGCAACTCCGTGATGCCTTACCCTCTGACTCATCTTGCTGATACAAGATACATCCTTGTGCTCCCCTCGGGTGAAAATAGGCAAACCTTTCTCACCATCCACAAACCCAGATTATGCAAGCTAGGACTGATAGCATATCCTTGGAGCATGGCTATCGACGCGGCTCCACAGTACCTCAAATTCAGAGTTTGGCTCGAGCTGAAAAATCTATCCCCACAACAATGGAACCTTGACCACCTCATCCCTGCAATTAGCACATTCGGTGTCGTCTTAGAACATTCGCCTATGCAAAATGTTCGATCACTCGAAAAGATGATGGCGGTAATCGCAATTCCGGACTTGGGAAAAATACCGCTACAAGTACACATGTGGGAGAGAGGCCTCATGCGCGCTATTCAAGTGATAGTGCACAGCTGGGTGGAGGACCCCATCATCACCCCCACGGATGCCGACACCACACCGCCTCCCTCAGTCTTTGATGAAGTACGTAGAGAGAACCTGATGGCGCTGGCACATGTGGCCACCAACAAGGGAGGGAAAGAAGTCATCACTATTGAGTTTGATACCTTATTCTCAATATGGGTGGCTCTCCCTGATGGTGATTGATCAGAGTCAAAATGATGATGATTTATGTAGGGTTTTGGCTTAGGTTTTGCATATTTTCTCACACTTATGTTTACTTTATTAGAGAAAAAGGCTACTGTCACCCTTCTTTATGTTTTATTGAAGAATACAGGTTTTGGGACTATTTCACATCAAATGGATCTAGAATTGGATCAATCGGATCAGCGACGCTTATCGACTAAGTCCCTGTTACGGCCCGTATTGGCTAATACGGACCAGGCCTAGCATTGACCAGAAGATAGCGCTGGAAGCATCAAACCCTAACCGTCGAGGTCCTAATACGGACCGTATCAACTGGTACGGTCCGTATCCGAAGGCGTCTCTTGGGGAATAACTGCCGACAGCTGTTTCCAGATTGATTTCTTAGCCTCCAATCAACCTCTACACGTCCCTACACTCCTATATAAGGCCCCTGGGCAGATAGAATAGACATCTTTGTACTTAGGGTTAGATTTAATTAAAGAGAGAAGAGAGGAGTGATTGTAACCATGCCGTTCCGCGGCTAAGTTCCTTTTCTTAGGGCTAGGCAGTAAACCTTGTTACTCTTGATGTTTTGATATATATATTTCTGTTGATTATGGTTTCTTGTTGTTGTATCGAATATGCTTTTGTGATTTATTATCTCTTCACCTAATTTCAATGATCTAGTTTGAGTTCATTAAAGTAGTGACAGTGCTTTAATGACTCGAAAGAACTATTTGGATGAGTTAGCCTCGTTGAGATCTATTAGGTTTATGTGAAGAAAACCTTCGCGGGGAAGCCATAAACCAGAACAACAAAACGCATGACCAAATTCCATCATTTGCGTAAGGTAAATCGCAGTGATCTGTGTAGTAATTTGGGAGATAAGAGACCTGATAGTTGCGTAAGGTAAATCGCATTGTCCTGAGTAGAGTCTCGATGAAAGATCTGTCATTCTGGCGTAACATAAATCGCAGTGACCTTTGTAGTTATCTTTCATAAAACAACAACAGGAAATCAGACGCAACAGGAATATATTGTCAAGACGGATTGAGTAGCAACGGTGTGCCGAAACCCTAGGAATTCTCATCTCTATCTTTATTTTAATTATTTTTAATTGTTTCCTAATTTACATTGATCAACAAAACTCTTTCAAATTTCAGATTTCGTGTAGCCTTTCGAAAGGTTGTGATTCGATCGCTCAAAACACTGAACCAATATTCCCTGTGGATCGACCTCGCATATACTACTCGATAAGGATTGTGCGCTTGCAGTCCGAACCGATAGCATTTACGAGTTTATAAATATTAAAAGAAACATTGCTCTCTTTTGAGTGATCAAGCTTTTTGGCGCCGTTGCCGGGGAATAACGGTTCATTGTGCAAGGCCTCGAAAGACGTCCTTGCTTTGACCATTGAATCCAATTAATTAGAAACGCCTAGATTTCTTTTTATTTTCTGCATTTTTATTTTTCTTTTATTTTCAATTTCGTTTTTTTTATTTTATTTTCTTTTTATTTTCAGTTTTTAGTTTAATTTTCAGATTTTCTTTTCTTTGTAGGAAATTGCACGCTGGCCGAATCATCCGTACGAAGATCCGAGAGGATTGCTAATAGGAGAGGACAATTCGCTTCCACATCACCAATAAGAACCAATCATAGTTCTTCATCAAGTAATTCTGAAAGCGAAGAGGACTCAGATTCGATCAACATGAATATCCCACCGAACGAACCGATTAACAACGGAAGACACAATGGTGATAATGGAGTTCACGATGCAGCAAGACCCAGACTTCTAAGGGACTATTGCGTACCGCGCGCGAATGATCCTAATTCTAGCATAAACCCGCCAACTGTTACAAACCGTAATTTTGAGATCAAACCTGCTCTCATAAATATGGTTTCGCAACAGCAATTTGGAGGATTGCCACATGAAGATCCACATCTTCATTTGTCAATTTTCCTAGGGATATGCGAGACGATAAAGATCAACGGAGTTACCGATGAAGCAATCAGGCTAAGGCTATTTCAATTTTCATTAAAAGATAAAGCAAGAGCATGGTTGTTTTCCTTACCGGCCAATTCCATTCAAACTTGGGACCAATTGTTTAATGTGTTTATTGCAAAATATTTTCCACCGTCCAAAACTTCAAGGTTTAGAAATCTAATTACTAATTTTGAACAAAGGGATGGTGAAACATTGTGTGAGGCATGGGATAGATATAAGGATATGTTAAGGTGTTGTCCACATCACTGTCTAGAAAGATGGCTGATTGTCCAAACTCTTTATAATGGTCTAAACCCTACCGATAGGTTGTCTATTGATGCTTCTGCAGGAGGAGCAGTCATGAGCAAGGAACCTGACGAGGCCTACAACCTAATTGAAGAGATTGCAATCAACCAACACTACTGGATCCCTGAGCGAAAGAAACCAGCGCCAACACCTGGCATGCACCGAGTAGATGACATCTCCATGCTGAGCGCAAAGATTGATGCTCTGCAAATGGCACTCAACAAGCAAACCAAGCAGCGAACGGTAGCAGCAATCAATGCCGCAACAGCATGTGGCTATTGCGGAGGAGCACATGAGATGACCGAATGTATGAATGTGACGGAACCTGAGGAAGAAATGGAGCAAGCAAACGCAATCGACAACAGCTTTCGACCTCAGCCCGCTTACAACACATACCATCCGAACAACCGAAACCATCCAAATCTCTCATATGCAAACAATCAAAGGCCTGCTGCACCCCAACAGAACTACCAACCACAATCCAATTTTCAGCCAAGATACAACAATCCTCAACCGAACTACCAACCAAGGCAATACAATCAACCGCAGCAACCAGACATCACATCATTAATGGAAAGATTCCTAGAGAAGCAAGAGAAGGCTAACGCCGAAATCGCACAAAAGATCGAATCCTTAACAAACCGCAACAAAGACTTAGAAGACAATGTCTCTAAGATGGCAAGAGAACTCTCAAGTATCGCACGTGGAAAAGGCAAATTTCCGGGCCAACCGGAAGAAAACCCAAGAGAGACTTGCAAGAGCATTACACTAAGGAGCGGTACAGCTTATCAGGGACCTCCCATGCCCGATCAAACTTCCGATGAGATGCATGCAGAACCATTGCATTCAGAAGAGTACGAGCCGCAACCACCGGAGCAGCCCGTATTCGAACTGCAGACAGACCTTACTCAGGAGCAGAATGACACCGTAGGTGGAGACGAGCGACAAACCGAACCTGAATACATTTCACCACCACCCTACAAGCCGCCTCTGCCATTCCCTCCAAGGCCTGCCAAGCACAAGATGGAGCAGCAACTCGCGAGATTCAAGGAGACACTCAAGCAATTACATGTCACAATCCCCTTCACTGAAGCAATTGCAAGCATACCCTCGTATGCTAAATTTCTGAAGGAGGTTCTTTCAAATCGAAGTAGACTCCAAGAACTCTCAACAGTTCCGCTCAATCTGGAATGTAGTGCGCTCGTGCAAAGCAAATTACCAACAAAATTGAAAGATCCGGGAAGCTTCTCGATACCATGTACCATTGGCACAACCGATTTTAAGAGAGCTTTATGTGATCTGGGAGCAAGCGTGAGTCTAATGCCTAAGGTAGTATTTGATAGACTGGAATGTGGGGACCTATCACCAACACGGATCACATTGCAACTGGCTGATCGATCAATTCGATATCCCGAGGGAATGCTGCGTGATATTCCAATCAAAGTCGGAAAATTTTGGATACCAGCAGATTTTGTGGTAATCGATATGGAAGAAGATGAGCATATTCCAATCATCCTTGGAAGGCCATTCCTCGCCACATGTGGGGCAATGATCGATGTTAAGAATGGAAAAATCTCACTCAATGTTGGCGAGAACAAAATGATCTTCAGCATGAATGAGGTTAAAGTCCCTCCTGACATAAATCTTGTCTACAATTTGGAAACAATGGATGAAGATGGCAATGATGATTTGCGAATGGATGAATTTGGAGACATCGAAGAAACAGCACACGAAGAAGAAGTGGAAAGACTGTTTATTGTACAAGATAACAGTCAAGTCCATCCTACCTCCGTGACAACACAAACCGATGGTCTGAACAAGAGTCCTAATATCGCGAACAATTGGAATTACTCTCTCCTAGCCCTTGCATTAATCAAAAACCTACGCGAAGAACTCGATGCAATCTCTCAAAGACTGGATGAGATCGAAGCAGTACTCGGTGTGAGTCTGGCATTCGACCCCGGACCTCAAATACCAATCGACTTCTTCGAGAAGGGTAGTAATGAAACCACAGAAGATGCTGAAGGCAAGCCACCCGACAAGCAACCCCCTTGCATTGACGGGAGGATATCTGGAAGGAACTAACAAAAACACAAAGTCAAGCTAACGACTTAAAACAAGCGCTTCTTGGGAGGCAACCCAAGGCCACTTTTATATTTTCGCATAATTATTTATTTTTCAATATTAATTAGGACTTAAATAAAGAAACAACTCATACCCACCTTTTTCCTATTATCAGGTAATCATATCAAGGGAAAGACTTGATTTAACGGCATCTTGGAAGATGGAAAATACTCTCTGGTACGACCTGTATTGGCTGGTACAGATCTTGCCAACGGATACAAGGAAAAATAGAGTAAAAAGCGGGAATTAAGTGGCGAATACGGACCGTATTGGCTGATACAGCCGTATTCAGAGGAGTTAGACTTAACGGTTATTGGGTTTGAACTTAACAGGCCTAATACGGACCGTATTGGCTGATACGGTCCGTAATAAAAGCCAGTTCGGGAGATGCGAACCCGTTAAGAAAGACGTTTGAAATCCCGCGCGAATCACGTCTCATAACCGTTAATCCCTATTTCGTTCTAACTCCTAAACCCCTCTTCCTCCTCCTCTTTGCTCTCTTTCCCTCTATCTCCTCTCCTTCCCCTCTTCCCTTCTTTGCCCGAAAACCAAACTTCCCTTCCTTGCCGCCGATCTTCACCACCACCCTCGCCTCCTTCGACATTGAAGCCGCCGCAAGCTTCCTTCTCCGCACCACTACCCTAATACGGACCGTACCGGGCCCGTATCCGACGGCTATTCAAATCAACTTCTCCAATTTTCGGTTTATCTAAACCCCCTTTTCAATTTCAAAGTTTATTTTGTTTTTGCATTTGTTTTAATTTAATTTCTCTGTTACAATAGTTTATTATCAAGTTTTATTTCTACAAAAATCACAAAAACCACAAAAAAATTAGGTTTCTGTCAAAATCCCGATTTTTACCAGTTTAATACGGCCCGTATTGAACCAATACGGTCCGTAATCGTTTACCAGAACCAGTCTAAAACTTAGCAATTTTCCTTAAAACCCTTTAATACGGTCCGTAACCAGTCCGGTACTTGGCTAAATTCACCAACCATACAGTCCGTAACCGTACCGTATTGCCCAATACGGTCCGTAACAGAGGTATCTAAATTGAACAAATGGCTCCAAAAATGAAAAATATTTTAGGGGCAGTTACAAGGAATGCCAAGAAAGTCTTGGGAGGTGCCAGCCCGAGCAATTCGCCTCAGAGCTCCTCTAGCCGGTCCTCCCGATCCTCGAGTTCACAGCCGCAATCCTCCGACCATTCATCCTCTCGCACCAACACTCAGGAGTCCGTCAGAAACACACCGGTCTCGGATGCGGACTATAACCCAGAACAATTCAACCCTCAAGATTTCGATGTTGAGGGGGAAAACTCCGACGAGTCTATGGAGGAAGCCCGGCCAACCGAATACCAACCCGGATTCACACACACACAATTCCAACAAGCCTACGAGAAGATGATAAGAAAGGAGGTCATCTATCACAAGTCAATGGACACAGATACACTCGAGCGACTCGGCCTCCTTGCACAAACCGAACAACTCACAAACCGCATCCACATCTGGCCATTTCTAAACCTGATCAAAGGAGTCAAGGTTTACATGGTTCTCACGAGGGAGTTCCTTGCAACCTACAGATACAACAGGGACTCTATCACTTTCCAGATGCTTGGCGTGCCTTACACTGTCTCCATGAGTGATTTCTGTGCCATCTTCGACCTCACCGATAATGGCACTTTCGATTCTCCTGATTGCCGAGAGTTCTGGTATAGCATCACAGAAGACAACCAGAATACAACTCGACCGGCAAGCAGACTCATCCACCCCCAGATCCGCTTCTTGCAAGTCATCCTCGCCAACTCCATTTTCGCAAGAGGCGAGAGTTCATCCAAGGTAACACTGCCTGAACTCTACCTTCTCAAATGCATGATCGAGCCAACTCCGGTGCGACCTCACCTTGGCCATCTCCTTTGCAAACAAATCCGTGAGGTCGCCCTTGCTAAGAAAGATAAAGGCAAGATCTCCATTGGATTCGTGGCCACAATCTTAGCCAACCACCTCGCTCTCCCGATCGATCATTTCAAAGAGGCAAGCGGGCTCCCACAAATTGACATACCATGCCTCCAAGCCATGAAGATCGTCACTGGCCACTACCCAGGTCCCTACTTCTACAAATCACCGAAGGGAACCCTCCAATTTCCTTTCCGACATCTCAATCTCCGCAGTAGGGCCTCTTGGAAGATGGCACGCCACGCGAGCCCCGATTATGAGCCACCTCGAGATTACATTGACGTAATCGAGAGCCAAGCCGCAACGCAACATCAAGCTAATATTGCTCGGCAGCAGAGAGAATGGGAGGCAGATGCATCGGCCGTGAGAGCCGAGTCTTCAGGGGCGGCACCATCTGATGCCCCTTCACCAGAGCTTGACCAGTTCATCCAAATGATAAATTGGATGGACTCTAACCTCAACGAGCTTACCTTGACAACGGGAGAGACTACCAAACAAATGGAACACAACAGCTCAACCATTCAGCAAGAGGTTAGTGAAATCAGAAACAGCATGGAGGAGGTCCGGAAGAGTGTAGACGAGAGTAGGCGCGAGATCCAGCAGACGCGCTACATGGCACAGCAGTACTATCAGTATGCTCTCGACTCCGGATTCGAGTACCAGCCACCACCATGCGGACTCTTCGACCCGTCATTCTATGAGGAGATCCAGCACCCACCACCACCTCCACCACCTCATGATTGAGGTGCAGTGAGTTGTATCTTTCCCGGTCTTTTTACTTTATTACTTCCTTTATTTTTATCTCTCGAGCATTAGGGACAATGCTCAATTTTATTCGGGGGGTAGGAGGTAAATTGACCTTGTATCTTTAAAATTTTCGCAACTTTAAATTCTTAGGTGCTAGTAGTTTTACTCAATTTTTGACTAGGGTTGGAGGCTTTACCGAAAATCCTAGAATGATTAAGTTGAGCTTTTTAGCTAGCTTGCAATTTTATTTTCCATTAGGAGTAGGTTAATCAAATAGGAATTGTTTTAAAATTTTAATTAGACTAAGGTTTAGACAATTGGCCATGATACCAAAAATTCAGAATTTTAATTATTAGTGATTTCGAAGTGAACAATTAATTGCTAACCATGAGAGTTGACCAAAAATTGCAAAACCTAGAATTTTTATTTTGAGTAATTTATTTTTGCAAAGTCTTTTAAATTTGATAGTGTTTTAGAATACCCATTTATTATAGATAGACCCCTAGCGAAACTATGCAATAATTTCTTGTATGAATGAATACTTGAAATTGTGTGTAATCATGGTGCTTGTGACACAAAAATATGTTATTTTATTTTTCACAAAAATAGAAAAATACAAAAAAAAATCAAAAAAGAGAAAAATCCAAAAAAAAAAAAAAAAATAGAAAAATATAGAAAAAGAAAAAAATAGAATAAAAGATGGAGGATAAAAAGAGTACGGGTGCCTACGCAAGACTGGTTACCAATAGGCTCGAGAAAACCTCCCAAATTTTAATTTTTGTACATATTTAATTTTCGAAAAAAAATAGTCACAAGTACCAACACACTTAGTTGTCATACTTTGCTCCAATCAATTGGGAAGGAAAATCAAAATTTATATCATGAGAATTCCTATTGGTTGGAAGGGATCGATTTATAATCGAAGGGGAAATTAATACTCTCAATTTTAAGGATATTTGTGGATTAGATTGTTCGATAATAATCTTTCTAGGGTTAGCATAATAAGGTCAATCATGGGGTGAATAAAATTGTTCAAGGGAGAGATCATTAATATTTTAGAATTCTAAATTTTTATTGTCATGCCAATTGTACCAAACCTAAGTTCTAATTGAATTTTGAACAAGTCCTTGAGATTGTATGGTTTAACCTAGACCGGATCTTTGACTAGCTGGGATGTCGTTGCTTGAGGACAAGCAACAATTCAAGTTGGGAGGCGTGATCAGAGTCAAAATGATGATGATTTACGTAGGGTTTTGGCTTAGGTTTTGCATATTTTCTCACACTTATGTTTACTTTATTAGAGAAAAAGGCTACTGTCACCCTTCTTTATGTTTTATTGAAGAATACAGGTTTTGGGACTATTTCACATCAAATGGAGCTAGAATTGGATCAATCGGATCAGCGACGCTTATCGACTAAGTCCCTGTTACGGCCCGTATTGGCTAATACGGACCAGGCCTAGCATTGACCAGAAGATAGCGCTGGAAGCATCAAACCCTAACCGTCGAGGTCCTAATACGGACCGTATCAACTGGTACGGTCCGTATCCGAAGGCGTCTCTTGGGGAATAACTGCCGACAGCTGTTTCCAGATTGATTTCTTAGCCTCCAATCAACCTCTACACGTCCCTACACTCCTATATAAGGCCCCTGGGCAGATAGAATAGATATCTTTGTACTTAGGGTTAGATTTGATTAAAGAGAGAAGAGAGGAGTGATTGTAACCATGCCGTTCCGCGGCTAAGTTCCTTTTCTTAGGGCTAGGCAGTAAACCTTGTTACTCTTGATGTTTTGATATATATATTTCTGTTGATTATGGTTTCTTGTTGTTGTATCGAATATGCTTTTGTGATTTACTATCTCTTCATCTAATTTCAATGATCTAGTTTGAGTTCATTAAAGTAGTGACAGTGCTTTAATGACTCGAAAGAACTATTTGGATGAGTTAGCCTCGTTGAGATCTATTAGGTTTATGTGAAGAAAACATTCGCGGGGAAGCCATAAACCAGAACAACAAAACGCATGACCAAATTCCATCATTTGCGTAAGGTAAATCGCAGTGATCTGTGTAGTAATTTGGGAGATAAGAGACCCGATAGTTGCGTAAGGTAAATCGCATTGTCCTGAGTAGAGTCTCGATGAAAGATCTGTCATTCTGGCGTAACATAAATCGCAGTGACCTTTGTAGTTATCTTTCATAAAACAACAATAGGAAATCAGGCGCAACAGGAATATATTATCAAGACGGATTGAGTAGCAACGGTGTGCCGAAACCCTAGGAATTCTCATCTCTATCTTTATCTTAATTACTTTTAATTGTTTCCTAATTTACATTGATCAACAAAACTCTTTCAAATTTCAGATTTCGTCTAGCCTTTCGAAAGGTTGTGATTCGATCGCTCAAAACACTGAACCAATATTCCCTGTGGATCGACCTCGCATATACTACTCGATAAGGATTGTGCGCTTGCAGTCCGAACCGATAGCATTTACGAGTTTATAAATATTAAAAGAAACATTGCTCTCTTTTGAGTGATCAGCAGCCCCAACTGCAAAACATCATATCCGACACCCAAACAGCATTCGTCAAAGGTCGATCCTTGATGGAATCCTTCCTAGTTGCCAGGGAATTGCTATCTGCCTCACACAGTCACAAGACCCCCACGATACTCTATAAGGTGGATTTCGAAAAAGCTTTCGATATGGTGGACTGGTGCTTTCTGACCAATCTACTTATTGAAAGGGGTTTCCCACCGCGATGGCTCTCAACGGTACTACACGTACTTCAGTCCTCGCACTCGGCAATAAAAATCAATGGGGATCTCACAAGGTTCTTCCCACACAAACGAGGGCTGAGACAGGGGGACCCACTGTCTCCACTCTTATTCATCATCGTAGCGGATTCCCTCAAGTGCTTCATATCCAATGCAGGCCAAGCAATGCATTCACCAATCCATATCCCTACCACAATCATCCAGTACGCGGACGACACCCTCATCATCACGGAAGCCCACCCATCAACCCTCAAGGTACTCGCATTGGTATTGCAAGCATTTGAATCACTCTCGGGGCTGAAAATTAACAGGGCTAAGAGCAACTTCCTCCCAATTGCGGTCCCAACACAGGCCATCCCAATGATTCAGCGGATCATATCAAGCCCACCTACCCAACTCCCAATGACATACCTGGGCCTACCCCTGACAATACGAAAACCAAACAAAGACCAATTCCAACCGATCATCTTAGCGGTCCATAACAGAATAGCAAGCTGGAAGTCCAACCTCTTATCATATGGCGGAAGGCTGGTATTGGTCAAATCGGTCCTGTCGGCCCTCCCACTGCAATATGCCCAGGCGTTTCGCCTGCCGAAATGGGTAATCAAGCACATAGATCGACAACGAAGAAATTTCCTTTGGAAAGGAAATGAGCAGTGCAAACCAATTAATTGCTTGGTGAATTGGGAAAGAACCTGCGCGCTCAAACAGGAGGGGGGGCTGAGAATTATAGACATTGCGGACCAAAATGCGGCACTGCTGACCAAATGGCTTTGGAAATTGCATAACGAAGAAACTGGTCTTTGGACGAAAACACTCTTACAACTGTATGGCCTCTCACACCATGCTGATCTGGGCAATCAGGGATCATACTTCCTTAGATCCCTGCACGAATTCTCACCTTTCTTCGCCTGCTCTGTGACACCTGACCAGGCCACAAATAGATTAACCTGGAAATGGACGAGAGTAGGCTTCACCACGGCATCCGCCTACAAAGTTTTACACCGAAGAGGAGTTCGGTGTGAATTCTATAAGGTGCTCTGGAAACTCAAAATTCCAACCAAGGTGCGAATCTTTTTCTGGCTTTTTCTCAATGACAAATTGCTAACAAGGGAGGTCCTTATCAAAAGGGGTTGCTCGGTCAGCTGGGAATGTGCCATGTGCACCACAAATGAGTATGAAACACGGGACCACCTATTTTGGAATTGCAATTTTGCGAGGGGATTTTGGATGGGTCTCTTTGCGACACTTAATTTGCGACCACCTAGACACACCGACTTGGCTCAAGAGGGGTGGTGGAACCATAGAGTCACTCTATCGGAGGATCAGAGAAGAAGATGGGATGGGGCATGCGCGGCTGGCTTATGGACTCTATGGAAGGAGAGAAATCGGAGGATATTCTCCCAAGACCGAAAACAAGCGCATCGTTTAATAAATAAAGCTGCGGATGAGTCTCTCTCTTGGGCCGCTCACTGTTAGGTGGAGGAAGAGCAGGGGAAGGATGGGCACGGATGACCATGCGCGCTCCTTCCCAGTGCTGATTAGTGGACTATTTAATAGCTGAATGCGTGTAAATTAAAACTGAACTCCATTGCGGAGATGTAAATATTTTTTATTATTAATATATCGACAGCCGGCTACTGGCCAGCTGTCCTTCAAAAAAAAATATAGTTTGGAAAAATAGGGAATATTTATAAAGTTCAATGTACTTAATTTCAATCATTCTACCGCTATCGCTTAATGTAATATGCCCTTAGTAAAACATGTTGATTCTAAAGTAGTTAATATATGCCCTTATTAATTTGTTTTTGATTAAAATGAATGAACAAAATTTTAACTAAAGTAGCACAAGCTTGGGACTCGGTTACGGCACGACACCCATCAACCAGAATCCAAAAGAAGATTCATGCTGTACAAAGGGAGCTTAGGCTATGGGCCCAGCACAAATTTAGAAAGAGAGAAATGTACCTTTTGAAATCTAAATGGGTTTTGCAACAACTGGATCGGGCGGAGGAAAGGCGGCGCCTTAACACGGTGGAGTTTCGGCTGCGTGTGCGTCTTAAAGAACACATATTTGCATTATCCACAGATAAGGAAGCGAAATGGCGGCAACGCTCCGGCTGCCACTGGCTCAAATTGGGGGACAAAAACACGAAATTCTTCCTGCGGTGGCGAATGGCAGGAAAAACATGAATAGTATCATTTCTTTATCCCAGGACTCCGCCAATGAATCACCAATAACCACTATTCAACTTCCGAATTACCTGCGGAATCACTTCAAAGGAACATTAGGGTGCAGGACACTTCATCGCAGACCTTTCAACCTACAAGGAAAAGTGGGCCTGAGTTTTCCGGATGAGCTTAAGGCTCTTGATGATCCGGTCACCGAAACGGAGGTACTTCAGGCGATAAATGATTTGCCTAAAGGAAAAGCCAGTGGGCCGGATGGGTTACCAGCTGAGTTCTACCAACAATTTTGGTCAATAGTCAGGACCGATGTCCTAGGACTTATTCAGAATTTTATTGAAAATGGGACCTCAATCAAATGCATCAACAAAGCTAGTATCACACTGCTTCCAAAGATAACCAATCCCGAGCGCATCTCACACTACAGGCCGATCAGTGTCATCAACACCATTGCCAAGGTTATACCGAAAGTCATGGCCACAAGACTACAGCCATATTTGCCACGTCTTATCCTTTCGAACCAAACGGCTTTTGTCAAAGGACGATCACTGATGGAGTCGTTTGCTACGGCTAGGGAATCCCTGGCTTTCTGCTCTAAACATAAACTTCCGGCAATTCTGTATAAGGTCGATTTCGAGAAGGCCTTTGATAAGGTGGACTGGTGCTTCATGGTCAATCTATTGATAGAAAGGGGATTCCCACCCAAATGGGTCTCGGCGGTGCTGAATATACTTCGATCCTCTACATCAACCATCAAGGTAAATGGAAATCAAACAAGATTCTTCACACACAAATGAGGGTTGCGTCAGGGCGACCCAATCTCCCCGATGCTTTTTATCCTAGTGGTGGACTCTTTGAATAGATTTCTCAAGAACTCCGAGCCCACTATGCACCCACATGCCTTCATGCCACCGGAAACAATCCAATTTGCGGACGACACTATAATAATTTCTGAAGCACACCCTGTCACACTAAAGGTAATCGCGCACACCCTTATGATTTACTCAGAACTATCCGGGTTAAAGATTAACCCGAACAAAAGCACATTTGTTCCCATTGCGATCCCCAATGCCCTAACACAAAAAATTCAGCACATCCTGTCTGCACATCCATCTCAGCTGCCCATCACTTACCTAGGCCTACCTCTCACAATTACCAAACCGCGCAAAATCCATTACCAGCCAATGTTGTCGGCCATCCAGAAAAAACTACAGGGCTGGACCTCTTCCTTCCTATCCTATGGAGGCTGAGTAATCATGGTCAAATCGGTGCTATCTGCTATGCCTCTGCATTACATGCAGGCATTGAAAGTACCCGCGGGCATTGTGAAACACATAGATCGAATGCGATGGAATTTCCTCTGGAAAGGTCAAAACGAATGCAAGGGTATCAATTGTTTGGTCAATTGGGCCAAAGTCTGTGCCCTGCGATCCAATTGGGGATTGGGGGTAATCGATCTAAATCGTCATAATGAAGCGCTACTGACAAAATGGCTGTGGAACCTGGAGTCCAACCCGAATGATCTGCGGGCAGCCACTTTGAATAGATTGCATCGCATCTCAGCGGCGGTGCACATCGAACGGGCCAGAGAAGCCTCCTTCTTTCTCAAAGAACTGGCCAACCTGGTCCCGTTCTTCAGAGTATCGGTGGAGAGAACACCGGATCTTTAGTGGCGTTGGACGTCATCGGGAGTATTCACGTGCGGTTCCGCTTACAAAATTATGCACCAAACCGGTATCCTGTCAACTTCGCACGAACAATTGTGGAAACTAAAAGTCCCCCTAAAAGTTAGAATTTTTCTGTGGCTCCTGAGACGAAACAAAATTCTAACTCAGCAGGTTTTGATCAAGCGGGGCTGTGTGGTTCCATTAGGGTGTAGCCTCTGTGACTCTTTGGACGTCGAAACAAGAGACCATTTACTATGGTCCTGCAGCTTTACAACAAATTTTTGGCTGGGCTTGCTGGCGCATTATAACATGCCTCTATCGACAGGCTCATCAATTGTGAGGGTTTGGAAGCTATCATCTGCGGGTCGATCAGAAAGAGACAGCGCGCAAAGAAATCGGATATGGGCGGCGGGCGTATGGACGATTTGGAGAGAAAGGAACAGGCGCATCTTCTCCAATCGGAGAAAAACAGTGCATATCCTGATTAATGATACAACGGTGGACATTTCAAATTGGTCTCAATGGGTGTAGACTAGGGGCAAATCACGCGGGAGCTTATTGTGCGCTGCTGGCGGCAATTTTTGCCAGTTAACTTTGTAAATATTTACTACTGTGAGGGGCTTATAAAAAGCCCATGTAAATAAACCTTTTTAATTTTGTCCTAATATATTCGTTGCCGGCTTTGCCGCCAACCTTCAAAAAAAAAAAAATTAAACTGAAGTCTTATATATAATGAGCGGGTTAAGAACTCGTCAAAAAAGAGTATTGTGAAGAAATTTTGCATTTCAGAAGTGCGCACATGCATTATTTAAGATGTCTTTTCAACCACAAAATCATTCGGCCTAACTTATTTATATGAATTTAAGTGACTTGATGAGGTTAATAATAATATATTTTTTTCATGTAACATTTGGCATTATTTATATCCTTTTTTTGTTGTATTTTTATCTTTGAATTTGTTTCATTACAGTTTAATTAGTTGAGACGTTGGAATGGCATGATTCTGTTTTAGGTTAGTAACAACAATAGTGTGCTTAATTAAATGGAATACTTGTGTTGTCCTTTACATTTCAAAAAAATTGGCTCTGTGATCCAAACATGCATATCTCATCCTTCTATTTAAGAAATGAACTCCATAACATTTCAAAAATAGTGTGCAAGTTCTAATGTTGCTGCTACTAGAAATATGACTGATGATCCACAGGCCCTGATGATCCTTGAACAGATTCTTGCATTGACTCTCCTTGTTGGACCTAGTTCATGATATCGGGCCTATGGTATCAAACGAACTTTTCTCGGTAAACTATGTCACACGAGAACGGAGTAGGTCCGATGCCCATCAGACCTACTTTTAGTTTCAACGAGCACGATGACCGTCCGATCTAATTTAAGATTTGTGCGCACGAACATTCACTAGTACAAAAAACCCCTTCACCGACTGTTAAAAAACCCTTTCACCGACTGTTACTGAGGCGTCGGTGATGGCGGCGACGGTATAGATAAATCTTTACTGACGGGTGAATAACAGTCAGTGTAGGCACCCAACACCGACTGTTTTTTGGAAAAAACAGTCGGTGTAGGCGCCCATCACCGACTGTTTTTTTGAAAAAACCGTCGGTATAGGTGCCCAGCACCGAATTTTTTTTTTTTTTTTTTTTTGCAGCTGTAGACGTGACAACTGGCAAGCCAAAATTTGGGTCATCTTACATTTTAATTACTCAATAAGCAATGCTTGATATTATATTTTCTTGTTCATTAATTAGCAAAACTACTACTAGAGTTGAGATTATAAAATCTTGCAGACACAACAATTCCTTCAGACCAAATATACAATGAAAATGATCAGTCTTCAGTTACATAGAATATCAACTGCAAGAATATCAACATTAACTAAAATAATCAACATTAACTAAAAAACATATCTTCTTCTTTTTGATATACTTCTGTGTAAAAAAACATATCTCCTGCTCAAGTTCTTGCAGCATAGCATCAACCTGAAATTGTACCACAATAATGACCATAATTTTAACAAGGTACATGATTCTCGCCGGCATGATTTTGATAATGCAATAACAACAAAACCATTTTTCCAAGTCAACAACTCTTGATTCTAATGCACCTTCTATATTATGTACCAAGTTGTTGTATGTCATTGAGTTGTAGATTTTTGACATTGAATTCTGATTTCAGATAGCATCAATGGATATGCTACAATAGACATTTGACAGAGCTGCTTTTGGTTTGACATTATCACTAAGAGTCTGCAATTATCATTCTTCGTAATAAATAATATACATGCATCAAAGAGATAGAAAGACGAACCTTTCCTATAAGAGCAGATGAAACCTTATCGCCAGCTGCTTCAGCCGCATGGTCAGCAACTTCACGTGCAGCTATGTATGCTCTCTTTGCTTCTTCTTCACCTTCAGTTCCTTTCTTTTCAAGCATCTCATTGTATAACTCAATCTGTATTTTCCCGTTTTTACATCAGGTAAATTCACAATTATATAAAACAATCAATAATAAAGGGGTTCTTGAGTTACTTTTACCTCCTTGTTTACAAGGCTTAAAAATTCCTGACGCTCCTTGCTAACAGACTGCAAACGAATAAACAGAAGTTGTCAAGTGTATGCAAATATGTTACTCAAAAGCTTGCTGTTGTTGTATTAATTGTTTGGTCACAACATTGACTGGTTTGACCACATAAGCACAGACCATAGTTATTACCCAAAGTACAAGGCCCTTTTTACTAAGGGGCTAATTTTATTATTTCTTAGGATTTCTGAATCCTCTCTCTATTTTTGAGATCTTTTCTTCCCAGTTTATCACAAATCAAGATGGTATAGACAATTAATAACAGAAAGAAATTACGGAAGCAGAAGCGAGAACAGCCAGAGCTCGACTGATATTGCAGAGATGTTCTTGCTTGTCCGGCATCTTAGCTTTAGCCAACTCTTCTGCTTCTCTGGCTGTGGGGCCCTCCATCTCTTTTAGAGCAATGTCCTCCTCAGCAGCCATAGGTTGCTCCTTGAGCTTCTCTTTCAGTTGCTTCTTCTCTTCCTCCTGTGAAGTGTTTTAGTTTGCAACAAAACAAAGATTTTAAGCCTTTACCAATAGGCAAATTTAGTTATTACTGCCTACGGGATCTTTGTCAAAAAAAAAAAAAAATTCAGTTGTTACAAAAAACTGGATGTTATGAACTTTTCAAGCCCCATTAGTTATACTTGAAGCCCATAACATTCCAAATAGGTAAATTTCTGAATCCTTATATCATGCTTAGAAATAATCAAAAGGTGTCTGTTTAAAACAACTTGTGGTGATAACCATACCGCCCTTTAGCCAAAAATGCCAAAAAGGCCTAATTGTCGACCAGAAATTTCTGAATAACACTTCAAACTAGAAATAATATAAGTCAATATAATTTTTCAGTAAACTTTCAAGTGAAAGCACCAGAATGCCCCAAGAAAAATTACACAGGCTTACTTTGATGAGTTCTTCTTGCAACTCGAGGAACTCCAATTTTCTTCTCCTCTCAGAGACAGAATCTTCTGATGGCAATGCTGTACCAACAGTATCAACAACCTCCTCAGGCAGTGAAGAAAGTGTCGCAACAACTGCCTCCTCGGGCTTCAACTTGCCAGATACAGTGAAAGCCCTAGTAGACATCACAACATGTTAAAACTCACTAGTCACTTAAAAGGGGTCCCAAAAATATCAGGTCCATGAAAGAATTTTGTTTTAACAAGGTTACCTTGAAAGGATTAGAAGAGAAGATGGTACAGCATGGTTTAGAGACAGGTCCATGGTTTCTTACCATGATGAAACCAAGTCTCATCGCTCGGTAGTCGTCTATTGTAATTGTACCATAAAATTGTTTCCCAAACGAATGCTAAATTTAAAAACAAGTAATATGTTAGTGCATGGTTTACAATTATCTTAGAAAGTTCAAACAAAATAGCAAGATACATGGATCATGAATATAGTTTCTGCTTACCAACCAACTGAAAATTTTATTCTCTTTGAAACGTTTCTTGATGAATTGAAGCTCATGTACATGTTTCACCATCTTTTCGGCTGCATACTAATTTGGTTGTAAGAGTTATTACAATATTAATCTATTTAGAAGACATTTACTAATTACCAGAACTTTGCTACTTCTTTCTAGTTTTCTTATGATCAGCCCTTATTGACAAATTTGTACCAGTTAAGTTTCAATTGATAAAGCCTTGTAAGAGGTTGGTAAATGTTACTTTGCTGATGCAATTGCTAAATGCTCAACCATCTTTAACATAATGAACAAATTGCATGATCTTTCCATTGCATGCAAAGTGATATAAAATAAGAAGTGGAACAAACCAGTGTCATCCTCTTGTTGGATTATCGCTTCCCAGCTTTTCCAATCTCGCATTTAAGTGTAAGAGATGTAGTGTACACTTGCTTTTTACAGAACATAATTTATAAATTTGAACCAAGTATAAGGAAATGATTTGAAAAATACAATAGATGAAAAGGTTGGACCTAAATTAAGTGTCATATATTCTTAAATGAAAGCTGTTATATGGCCTAGCACCATAGAGAGGGATAAATATTTACTTATGACACACAACATGTAGACTCTTTCTGTAATGTCTATTTTTTCTATTATAAGCTAAACACCAGTAAAATGACCAAATAAGCAAAACCAGTTTCCTTGTAAGTAGTAACTAGTGAAGATTTTCAGAGTTTTGGTTTATCAAAATAATACTTGGTACTCTTTATCATAGAGGGTAGAGTACAGCAAAACTTAGAAACAGGTGTGATCCCTTAGAATCCAATCATTTCTGACAAATTTCATTAAACGGTAAAAAAAAACCCAAAATAAAAATTATACAGGTCAGGCCAGGTCCAACCTGCTTGCTGTTCAAGTCACATTGACCCACACCCAACCTGCGGCTGTTTCAGGTCAGGTAAGCTAAAGAATTGCCACCAGTTTCTTTCACTGCACCTACTTAGGTTTTGATTTGGTACCGTACCAGTGGCAGCAGTGAGCTCCTCAGGCCGCGCACTCCTCCTCCGCGCACAACGCACTCCTCAGCGTAGCTCCAGCGGGTGCTCGGGTGCTTGGGTGCTCGGGCGCACAACGAACTCCTCCTCCGCGCTCCAGCGGTGCTCGGGTGCTGGTGCGGGGCGAGGCAGCAAGGCGAGGTAGCGGGGCGGGGCGAGGCAGCAAGGCGACTCGGGTGCTCGGGTGCTTGGCGGAGCCGGAGGCAGCAAGGCGGCGGGGTGTTTGGGAGATCGCAAGGCTGATGAAAGAGAGAAACTCAAATTTTGAGAGGGTTTTCGGCAAAAAGAGGGAAATGAAATATTTCGCGGCGGATCCAAAGTTATAAACCGGGAACTTATTTTCGTTAGCTCAACACCGACTATTTTTTAAAAAACAGTCGGTGTTGGTATTTGCTCAACACCGACTGTTTTTTACAAAAAACAGTCGGTGTAGGTAGGAGCAACACCGACTGTCGGTGTTGGTAATTGGTCAACACCGACTGTCGGTGTTGGTAATTGGTCAACACCGACTGTTTTTTACAAAAAACAGTCGGTGTAGGGCATGAGCAACACCGACTGTTTTTTTAAAAAACAGTCGGTGTTGGTTTACTGACGGTTTTTTGTAAGAGAACAGTCGGTGTTGATATTGTTCTTATTTACGATTTTACCAGCAGTCTCTACACCGACTGTTACATATTAAAACAGTCGGTGGTGGAGGGTCGGTGAAGGAGTTTTTTGTACTAGTGATATATATTTAACTTGAAGTTGTTATATAATTACGATCATTTCAGAAAATGTAATTTTCTGTTGATATGGACGATGGTCCTCATTTCCTATATACCTTGATTTATTGTCATTCTGACATGCATGCATGGCTATTTATGGGACGGTGGTCCCATAAATAATGTCACAACAAATTTATCATCAAATTTATCAGAACAATGTGAATTTTTTTTTTTTTTTTGTAAATAGATGGGTCGGAGTTTCAAACTTAGTTTTGAGTATAAAAATTGTAATTGTCATATTTTGAAACTGTATTTATACTTTTATTAAAATTTGGATTTGTATTTCAATCAGAGATCCTTAGATTTTGTGAAATTGTCCAAATTGAATCCACGTACAATTAATAATTTAGAGGATTTTAATTTTATACATAAAATTAACTTTGTTATTTATGTGACACTTCTCACTTCTGAATATAAACTTCTAGTATCTGTTCATCTTTCTTGAATCAGAATTAAATATGCAGTTGAAATTAAGGTTTTTTTTTTAAAATACTGATAGTGGCTATAAGCGAGTTTACATAGAACAAAAAGAAATTAAAAGAAAAAACAACATTCAACCAGTTAACAACAATACAAAGAGAAAATTAACAGTATTGTAACCACATCTTGGCTTCTCTCCACGCTTGTTCTGCTGCCCATCCCGGTTGAAAAACCCTGGCCTCAAATATCCTCTTATTGCGACACTTCCATATCATCCAGCAGCCCGCAGTGAAGTATATTGCCCATCGCCTTTTAGTTATGAACCGGAAACAAGCACGGTACGACCGCTGTACCATTGTTTGCAAACAGCCCCCTCCAAATTGCACAATAGGGACTCCAAGTTTCTGTGAAAAAGTGATCCAAAACCTTCTTCCAAAACTGCACCGGAAGAAAAGATGCGTAGCAGTCTCAAGTGGGCAATTATGACAAACCTCGCAGTACGTGCAAATCACATATTAGTCCCCTTGTAAGCATGACATCATGTGTAAGTAACTTCCCTTTGATTAGCAGAAACGCAAAAACCCGTACTGTTGGAGGTATCTTCAGGTACCAGAGAAAGGAGAAGCCGCATGAAGTCTTGCCACCGGATACCAGTGCGCAATAGGCAGATTTTGCCGAATACTCTTCATCTGTTGACAAATTCCAAGAGATTGAATCCTCTGCTTCAACCATTACTGATACGGTATCAAGCAAACCATGTTGTATAGCCCTTTGTAGTGACCAATTACGGTTAGAAGGAGACATTACTAAATCCGATAAAGCAACTATCGGGTAAGTCCATGAATCAAACCAGAATGATATACCGGTACCATACCCCATTTTCCAAGTGGTACACTTATTAAATATCAGCCTGAGCTTCAGTAATTGCATCCAGAAAAAAAGATCCTTGATGCATCCATATGTTGTGCGACTGATTCTGGGAAATGGACCGAAGTCGGATTGCTGTTGTAGACCATAGAGAATTTGGGTGTCGGTATAGTCGCCACCACCATCGTAACAATAGTGCCCAGTTTCGCATCATTAGATTAGCGCCTCCCATGCCCCCGTGTTGTTTAGGCATGCAAACCATATTCCATTCAATGAGTGAAATTCCCCTTTTGTTGCCTGTTTTCCCCCATAAGAAATCTCGACGGATTTTATCCAACCTCTGAATCGCCCATTTAGGAAGCAAAAAGGATGACATATAGTAAATCGGAATGGAACTAAGCACCAAATTCATGAGTTCCAACGGCCTCCTCGAGATAGAAGCCGACCTTTCCATCCCGCAAGCCGCGATTCAAGCTTCTCAATCAAAGGCATCAAGAGAGATTTAGTTGGTCTCTTAAGAGTGAGGGGTAATCCAAGATAGGTGATTGGAAAATCAGCCAATGTACAGCCAAGTATCGCCGAGAACATAGGTACTCGAGTATGAGAGATGTTGATTGGTATCCAATAGCTCTTTTCAAAGTTAATGGCCAAACCAGAAACCACAGAGAACAATCGCAATACAATTTTTAAAGACACAATTGTCGATTTGTTGGCCTTAGCTAAGAAAACCGTGTCATCAGCATACTGATGAATTATGATTGATTGTTTCAGCTTAGAGGTGATGTGGTGCTGTAGCTAAACATTAAGTACCTCAACCATCCTTTGAAGAACATCAACTTCCAAATCAAACAACATATGGGAGAGTGGGTCCCCTTGACGTAGCCCCTTCTTGTGATTAAAGAAATCAGATACAGCTCCATTTAATACAATGCGAGAAGATGCCGTTTGTAAGAGGTGATCAATCCATTTAATCCACCTTGTTGGAAACCCCCATGCCGTCATGAGATTTCTCAAGTAATCCCAATTAACCGAATCAAAAGCTTTGGCAAAATCAATTTTAACAAAGCAAGCCGACCTTCCTTTCTTCGAGATGTGATGCAGCATTTCCCGCGTGGCATTGAAGTTTTCCGTAATTTGTCGACCTTGAATAAAGGCCATTTGATTTGAAGAGATCACATCCGGTAGCACCAATCTCAATCGGTTTGCCAAAATCTTAGAGATTAATTTTGGGATTAAGTTCATCACACTAATTGGCCTATAGTCACTGACCTTATCCGGGACATCCTTTTTAGATATCATGACTATGTTAGCCTGGTTAATGCTTGATAGATCAACCAAATGATCATAGAACCCCCTTATAATTGTGATTATCCCATTCTTTAAAATCGGCCAATGAACTTGAAGGAATTCGTTCGGGAGCCCATCAGGCTCCGAAGATTTATTTGAAGCTAACTGCTTAACGGCCAATGCAATTTCTTCCTTTGTAATCGGAGCTTCCAGGTTGGATAGATCATAATCGGTTGAGTAAAGGGTTTCGGGTCTGAATTGAGTGACCGAGTTAGGAACCCCTAGCAATCCCTGCATATGCATTTTGAAAGCCTCCAAAATTCTAAACTCATCCCTGATAAGCTCAGTACCTTGGGATAGAGAAGAGACTCTATTTCGTCGATGTCTTGCGGAAGCCATCGCATGGAAATAGCGGGTGTTTTTATCCCGCCCTTTAGCCATTTGCAACGTGAACGATGCTGCCATCTACTCTCAATGATGCAAGCCAAGCCATAAGCCCGCTCCTTGACCATAAGTCGAAATCTGCGTTCATACCCCTGTATTAATATTGAGCAGATACATTAATTGTGATTTTAACTGTTTGCAAAATCAGTAGTAAAAAGCACTTACCAGATTACTGTCATAAATTTGTAGGGTATCTGCAAGTTGTTGCCAAGTACAACCCCTTTATAAATGAGTTGTGTAAAAATGTAAAAATTTGTAGGGTATCTGCAAGTTGTTGCCAAGTACAACCTCTTTGTAGGGTATTATGATTTTGTGCTTCAATATGCTCCACATTCTTTATTTTTATTTTCAAAGTCCGAACAGTCGATCCGAAACCGCTCAACATGATCTTTAATAAAATATTCTTGGAGACCAAATTATATATTTTTTAGAATTTTGTTACTATTTTTTACATAGGTACAATATCACTTTTTCGGATGGTTCAGAATCTCCATAAAACAATGATTTTATACCTATCTAAAAAAATAGTAAAAAAATTCTAAGAAATATAAAATTTGGTCTCCAAGTATATTTTATTATGAAGATCACGTTGAGCGGTTCAGGTCGACTGTTCGGACTTCGAAAATGAAGATAAAGAATATGGAGCATATTGGAGCACAAAATCATGGTGCATTTGGACCCTCCTCTTGGAAAATTTATTTTTTTGAAAAGAAAAAAAATACGCCTTTAGTATTATTAACAGATTTTCTAATAAAAATTATCCTTTTAATTAGGTTTAGAAAATTAAAGGAAATTAAGTACATCGACAGGGGAGAATATATTTAATTTTTGGATGCATGATTGGAGGTCTGAATATATTTAATTTGTGTTGCCAAAAGAGGAAAGGGTAATAAAATGTAATAAAATATATTAAGGACCACAACAATTTTTTTGTTAATATTTTTTTAGTTATGGACCACAAAAATATTTTGTTATATGAGTAACAAATAACAAAAACAATATGAGGTTAAGGTTAAGGGTTTATAGTTTAATGATACCTATTGTTACAATTTAGAAAAGATCAAATAAAAATGAAGAGGGTTTAAATGTCTCTATTTTTTGTCTCCATTACGTCTCTTCTATTTTTAGAACTTAAATATAAAAATAAAATCTTTAGGCATGATCTTTATCATTTTCTTTATGCACACATAAAAGATCACAACATTTTGATTTTGCCTGAATTAGTATCAGAGCTTGAAAAAAAAACACTGATGTGGATAATTTTTTTTGAATTTGATTTGAGTTAATTTAATTTGATTCGTCTTACCAAT
This sequence comes from Carex parvula, assembly GCA_025461045.1. Lineage (NCBI taxonomy): Eukaryota > Viridiplantae > Streptophyta > Magnoliopsida > Poales > Cyperaceae > Carex > Carex parvula. The sequence continues at coordinate 26,438 of JAJGRW010001554.1, forward strand.
ATTACATTTTCAATAGCAATTGGTATTTTTCTTTTACATATATGATACAAGTTAAATTAAGTTCGTATCATAATTAGAAAAATTGTAAAGAATAATAAATTGGATATGAAAATAGAAAAGTTTCTCATTGTCCTCAGTAAACTAATTATTGTTCTCAAAGTTCCCTATTTTTAATGCGATTTTTTTTTTTTTGCCAAAAGAGTTTTGATTATTTAATCCGAAAAATAGTTCCCTATTCTAAAAAAAATATTTAATCCGAAAAAATACTTTTTTAAAACATAAGTTGTAATAGGAAAAGTTACAAATAAAAATAACTAACCAACAAGAAAAAAATTAATTAAATAATTAAAATATAGTAAAGTACCATACCATTTCTATATTGATATTTTCATCGTAGCTATATATATAACATAATTTTCTTAAAATAAATAATGTACAACAACTGGGCCGGTGTTTCTGTATTTAAAAATTATTTATCAAGTTAATTGAAATATAATTCATACTTAATATATCAAATTCTAAATTTGTAATTTATTTGAGTCTGATTGATCGGGTCAATCAGATTAATTAAGGAAGCAATCGATATTGACAAAATAGTTCAATTCAAATCTTATAGCTTCTAGAATATCTGAAAAGTGCAGGGTCCTGGACGAAATTCCGCATCAGCAAACGCGGCTGGAGGGAAGTCATGCACCTAAGGTAGTAGAATATTTATGTTTAGATCACGATCGGTCAATTAGGAATATTGAATGGACCAGAATCTAAGTAGACGCTCCTGATCTTAACAAAAATATTTGTTACCTCAGAGGAAAAAGAACTGCTGGAGGAATATTTTCTGCTAACCAATAAGATTTCGAATCTCTAAAGTACCTCAAATTTTGCGTTCAGTTCCGGACCTTCGATCTGCTCTTGCACGAACATTAAAGGGTTTTCGTGCATGCCACCTAGGATTAGATAGGCCCGAATTTTAATTGGACGGTCCAAATCTAACCACGAATTTCAGTTACTTTAGGGGTCTGGACCTAACCGAGAAACATTCGGGTCAATACTTTCTCGGATAAAACCTAACCGATCAAGAACTTGTTCCTCTAAAGTATCTCAAAATTTGCGATTGGATGGGACCGTTTGATTCTGCTATGGCACGAATATTAAAAGAACCAGCGCATTCCATCTAGGATTAGATGGGCCCAAAATTTATCGGACGGTCTGGATCTAAATACGAAATTTGTGTTACTTTAGGGGATCAGGACATTCAGTTGATCAGATCAAACCAAGAAAGAGAATAAAAACTGAAATAAAAAGGATTTAAATAAAGAAAAAAACAATCCACAAACATTACGGGTCAATACCCATAGGTAGAATCCCCTAAAGTAACTCAAATTTTGTGTACAGATCTGAACCGTTCAATAAAAAATTCGTATCGATCAGAGCACTTAATATTCATGCTAGAGTAGATCGGACAGTCCGTATCCAAACTGAGTAATTAAGTTAGTTTAGTGGATCTGAATACCATACGGGTCAATACCCATTGCCACGAAGCAAGACGATCCCTTCTCTCAAATTTATATCACCTAAGGTAACAGAATATTTCTATTTGGATCTGGACCGTCTAATCAGAATCCACACGACTATTAAAGCTACATAGTGCGTTACACTTCAGATCGGACGAACATGATCCAAACCGAAATATTCTGTTACCTCAGAATTTTGATTCCTCTCGAATTCTCTCTCTCGCCGTCTGAAATTCAACTAAATACTAAAAATAGGAAAGAAGAAGAAAAAGAAATCCCAAATTATCGAATCAGAAATAGAGATAAAAACCCTAGAAGAAGAAGTTCGGATCCAAGAGAGAGAGGTTGGATTAGGGTTTGTAGCTTGATCCTTGGAAAAAGTTCGAATCTTTAGACGGTAAAGGTGGCGACGACAGTGGGTGCAGCGGCGGGGCCCGCTGGCAGTGGGAGCAGCAGCGGAGTAACGACAGGGTTAAAGAGCGTGGTGAGTGGGTGGTGGGATAAATGGGTTGTTATGGGGACGACTGGATCGAAACTGGAGAAGGCGCTAGGCGACAATTTCCCTGAAGGGGAGAGGTACTTTGGTCTCGAAAATTTCGGGAATACTTGCTATTGTAACAGTGTTTTACAGGTGAATAGTTTTTTTCTTATATTCATGTTTTTTGTAAGATTCAATTTAGATGGTTTTTGGGTAGATTTGCATAATTGCAACATCATAGTTTCTACCTTGAAGTATTAAAAAGATTCAATTTTAGAAGGTTTTAGGGTTGCATAATTGCAACATTCTTCTTGGTTCATATCCATCTGGGGCAATACCTGCTATTGTAACAGTGTTTTACAGGTGAATAGTTTTTTATATTCTCGTTTTTATAAGATTCAATTTTAGAAGGGTTTTTTTGTAAAATTGCAACATCCTTCTCGGTTCCTTTTAAGTGTTTTACAGGTGCATAGTTTTGTATATTCATGTATTTATAAGATTTAATTTTAGAAGGTTTTAGGGTAGTTTGCAAAATTGCAACGTTCTTCTCGGTTCCTTTAAGTGTTTTTACAGGTGCATAGTTTCTACCTTTGTATTAAAAAGATTAAATTTTAGAAGGTTTTAGGGTACCTTTGCAAAATTGCAACATCCTTCTTGGTACAGGTGCATAGTTTCTACCTTCATTTATTTAAAAAGATTCAATTTTAAATTGCGACATCCTTCTTATCTGAGAAGTGAGAATACCTGCTATTGTAAGAATGTTTTCCAGGTGCATAGTTTTCTACCTTCCATGTATTTATAATATGCGATTTTAGAATTTCGGCAATACCTGCTATTGTAACTTTGTTTTACAGGTGCTTAGTTTTTTTTTATATTTATGTATTTATAAGATTCAATTTTAGAATGCTTTGGGTAGATTTGCATGATTGCAACATCGTTCTTGTTTCCTTTAAGTGTTTTACAGGTGCATAGTTTCTACCTTTATGTAATAAAAGATTCAGTTTTAGAAGGTTTTAGGGTAGCTTTGCATAATTGCAAATTTGCAACATCCTTAGTTATCTGTTCCTCTCATCTGAGATGTGAGATTACATGCTAGGTGCATAGTTTTCTACCTTCATGTTTTGAAAAGATTCAATTTTAGAAAGTTTTAGGGTAGCTTTGCATAATTGCAACATCCTTCTCGATTCCTTCCCATCTGAGTAGTGAGAATACCTTCTATTGTAAGAGTGTTTTGCAGGTGCTTAGTTTTCTACATTTATTTATTTATAAGATTCAATTTTAGAAGGTTTTAGGGTAGTTTTGCATTATTGCAACATCCTTCTGGGTTCGTTCCCATCTGAGAAGTGAGAATACCTGTTATTTGTAACAGTGTTATACAGGTGCACAGTTCTTTACCTACATGTATTTATAATATTCAATTTAGATGGTTTTAGGGTAGGTTTGCAAAATTGAAACATCCTTCTGGGTACCTTTCCATCTGAGAAGTGATTATACCTGTTATTTGTAACAGTGTTTACAGGTGTATAGTTCTCTACCTACATGTATTATAAGATTCAATTTTAGAAGGTTTTAGGGTAGCTTTACAAAATTGAAACATCCTTCTCGGTTCCTTTCCAACTTATTGTAACGGTGTTTACAGGCGCATAGTTTTCTGAACAAATATCCTCTCCAATATGTGTAAAAGATTCCCTTCACTTTACGGTATGAGATTTACTCTCAGCCGCTTTGAGATTCGAGCTAGCGCAGGGGGCAGTATTATTGGGCTTTGAGATTCGTTCAAAGTTAAAAAGAATGGTCCGGATCCACTATTTTAAAAGATTCCCTTTTACGGTACCGGGGAGGATGTGAATTCTAGTTTTCTACCTTCGTGTATTTATAAGATTCAATTTTAGAAGGTTTTAGGGTAGCTTTGCAAAGTTGCAAAATCAGATGGTACATATGGGTAACTTTGCTAATTGAGACTGTTGAGTGAATTTACTGTTAAAAATAATTTTGTTTCAGGCCCTTTACTTCTGTGTGCCCTTTCGAGAGAAGCTATTGGACCACTATGCAAATAACAAAAACCACAGTGACGGTGAAGAAAATCTCCTCTCATGCTTGGCTGATCTCTTTATCAGGTATAATTTTTATGGTTTTTGATATGTATATCTCATACTGTATTTGTTTATTGTAATTTTTCGGTAATTAGGTGCTTCCTATATCATGGCACCTTCTATATATTGTTCATATAACATTCATTAAACTGATTTTACAAAGTTAATACTGGCATGATATTTCTTGGTTTTATTTAAGTTCCTTTTATATACTGAAATTGAACATAAGACAAAAATTAAGGGCATGTGCTAATTATTACTGGTGAGGTCTTTTTTTTTTTATGTTTTCAAGTACTTTTTATGGGATATCACACTTGAATTTTCTTTTCATATTTTAGATTGCACCTTAAAGTTTGTCAATATTTGCAACAAGCATGGTAAGTTTATATCAACTTCTATAACAAACAGAATCTCCTTTCCGAGATACGTAAAATGATGTCAAACTGTAAGATTATTAATGTCAGAATGTTAAATCCATTAAGCAGTTACAATTTTGTGAAACTAGAAGTATTTATATTCCTACTAATCACAGATTGAACTGAAATAAACATGAAAAATGTTAACTTAATATGGAAAACATACAGTCTATCTTTGCAAATTATACTAAACTTGCTTATGCAGATAAACTCTTCAAAGAAAAAAACGGGTGTAATTGCTCCAAAGAGGTTTGTTCAGAGAGTGAAGAAACAAAATGAGTTCTTTCGTAGCTACATGCACCAGGTACTTAATTTCATAGTTAATTTAGTTTATAGTTAATTTCATACTTAATTTCATAGTTAATTTCATGGTTAGTGACTTAAATACCTTTGTTTATTATTTAAACAATAGAAAATATCTCTGCACTAACAATTGAACTTTGAAATCATGTGTTAAATGGATCGGGTTGGGTCATGACCTCCGGTAACACGGCTATTCTTTCTCTGACAATTGTGTGTTATTTTTTCTTTTCACCTCTGTGATTTAAAAACCTTCTTTTTCAGAATCCCAATAGCTGATCTAAACCGCGCAACATGATATTCATATGAAAATGTACTTGCAAACTAAATTTTAGATTTTTTAGAAGTTTTTTACTATTTTTTAGATAGGTAGAAAATCACTTTTGAATGGTCTAGAATCTTTAGATCAAGCAATTTTCTACCTATCTAAAAAATAG
>JAJGRW010001555.1:0-13938 GCA_025461045.1 Carex parvula
CCTTGATAGGCTGATCCTCGCTCGTTGATACGGTGGATCTCGGGACCTGCGGCATGTGGTTCTTCCTCAGGATGAGGTCCCCCATTCTCGTCCTGACCTTCCGGGCGTCTTCCCACATCGGGGTGTACCCCTGTTGGTACGGCATTCTGGTCCCTGCGCTCGGATTGGACCTGTTGCTCTGGTAGTGAAGGGGTATCTGTCTCGTTACCGGTTCGGCATTGTATAAATCGAGAGCCCAGGTTCCTCGGGGAGACATTTACTGCTCGGCTGTGGACACGATTTGCCGATAATGGCCGAGGTACAGGCATGTTGGGAGTCACAATTGGATTTGTATGCCGTATTGGCATTTGCTGAGAATATGGAGTGGGACCCATCATGGGGTACATCCCCTGGGTACCTCCCGGCCCCCATTGTCCAGAGGGTGCAACATATGGGATCGTACCGTATTGGGGAGCAATTGGAGTGTAAGGTGTGTAGGGGGTCGCACCATATTGGTACAACGGTGTTTGGTAGTACGGTATGTACGGTATTTGATAGGTACCCGCTATCGGATTGTAATAAGTACCGTTTACCTGATTGTGAAATGTACCAGCCATTTGATTGTGCTCGGTGTGGAGTGGCATGGTAGTGTTTCCTTCGGTGAACAGAGGTCGAGTGACGTCGGGGCTTGTGCGACGAGATTGAGCAGATTGGGGACCATGGGGTCGCATCATTGAGCTACTAGGCCTCGTCCCTAGAGGTTGGCTCTTCGAAGTGTTCACTGTTTGTGGCGTCACCCCGGGAGGGGGTGTGATTGTTACTCCTGGAGGGGTCGTCACCCCCGGAGGGAGCAGGGTCGATGTGGATGGATGAGCCATCTAATTCGTCGAGCGAGCTAGGCGTGGCCCCACGGTGGTTGATACGTCCTATCTCGGGAGATGAGGCTGTATGGTAACTCTGAGTTAAGTGATGATCGTCCTGTCCAGGGATGACAGGCCGATGTGCTATCTAAGTTATGAACTCGGGGTATGGATTGAGTTATGTACTCGGGGTGTTTGTGAGAGATTTTGACTCTAACCTGTATAGTCTCTCTATGTGAAAATTGCGTCCCCTGTTTCATGGGAATCACTGCCTTATATAGTCTAGCCATAACTGCCATCTCGGGCGTTTATGGGAGAACGTGGGCAGTTATGTCGTCCGTTACTGGGACGTGGGCATTAAACTAGCCGTTTCCACGGCTATCCCGTATGTCGGTTGGCCTTAACCTATATTCGGGCTGCATGCTTTTGAGGCCTCCGAGTTGGGCCCCAGTTTAGTGAATCTTTGGGCTTTTTCATATGACGTCGGGTTGGCCTTGTAAAGGTCCGAATCCCAGTCTTTCATGGCCCAATTTGGAACAAGTAAAAGGGCCTGTGGAACATGGCCCTATCAGATGGTATGTAATCTTCGTTGATGATTTTTCACGTATGACATAGCTATATTTGTTAAAAACCAAAGATGAAGCGAAGGAAATTTTTATAATTTTTATAACCATGATTAAGACACAATTTGACAAAACCATCAAAGTAATTCGAAGTAATAATGGGACAGAATATATAAATCATGAATTACAAAAAAAAACAAAGCGAAGGGACAATACACGAGACATCATGTGTTGGAACCCCACAACAGAATGGAGTCGCAGAACGAAAAAATAAGCACATTCTCGAGATCACAAGGGCTCTTTTAATTGAAGCAGCGTACCAAATATTTTTTGGGATAATGCAGTAACATTTGCAATATATCTCATGAATCGAACTCCAACATGGGTAAATGATTTTAACACACCTTTACAAGTTTTTTCTACCTACCTTAACATAAACTCGGTACTTAACTTGGCACCTAAAGTCTTTGGCTGCATAGTATATGTTCACCTCCAGAAACACTTAAGATCAAAACTTGAACCGAGGACGGAAAAATGTGTCTTTCTAGGAATAGGACAAAATAAAAAAGGGTACAAGTGTTCTAGCCCAAATACAAGAATTTTTTTTACTACACTAGATATAACTTTCGTAGAGCATGAATTGTTTTATAAAAACTTCCAAAATCCAATTCAGGGGGGGAACACTAACGCAACAACGGAATTGAATTTTAATTTTCTAACATACGAAAAAATTATACAAAGCGGTGCAACTAATCCTGAGCTAAATACAAATACATCGGTGCCACAAATGGAGCAAAACCACACACATGCAGAACCCAAACCTGAATCACAAATGAAACCTTCTACAGTACCAGAAATGGAGTCAGAAGAACTGCACCTTGAGGACGAGATAATACAATCTGACAATCCATTACCACAGCGGCCTGAGTCTCTTGAGGAAAATTTTGAGGTTAGTTTTCCTGAACATTCATTTAAATTACCACCAAGAGAAAATAGGGGAAAGCCACCAAAGCGGTATGTACCAGAAGACGGTACAAGTAAAGAAAAATATCCAATTGCAAAATACACCTCTACAAATCACTTAAGTGAACCATTGAAAGGTTTTGTAAATAAAATATCATCCATAACCGTTCCTGAAAAATTGGAAGAAGCCATAAAAGACCCAAAATGAATAAAAGCAATGGATATAGAAATGGAGGCATTAGAAAAAAATAATACCTAAGAAATAACTTATCTACCTACTGGAAAAAAGGCGGTGGGGTGCAAATGGGTATACATTATAAAATATGATGCACAAGGAAAAATAGAAAGGTACAAAGCAAGGCTCATAGCGAAAGGATATACTCAGACCTATGGGATTGATTTTCGAGAAACATTCTCTCCCGTTGCTAAACTCAATTCTGTCAGAGTTATATTATCTATTGCAGCAAACTTAGAATGGCCCATGCATCAATTCGACGTAAAGAATGCATTTCTACATGGAGAACTAGAGGAAGAGATATACATGGAGTTACCACCTGGATACCGAATGTCGAACACAACAAAGAAGGTATGCAAATTAAAGAGGGCTTTATATGGCTTAAAGCAATCACCAAGAGCATGGTTCGGAAAATTCAGTCAAGCCATGAAAAGGTATGGATATACTCAGAGTGACTCAGATCACACGATGTTTTATAAGAGGGGTCAAAAAGAAAATTGCCATCTTAATAATTTACGTTGATGATATGATCATAACTGGAAATGACACAGAGGAAATAAAAGAATTAGAAGCAAGATTGTCTAGAGAATTTGAAATGAAAAATTTGGGAGGTTTAAAATATTTCCTTGGAATAGAGGTAACCCGAAATAAAGAGGGAATCTTCCTATCACAAAGAAAATATATACTTGATCTCTTAACTGAAATTGGAATGTTAGACTGCAAACCTATTGATACACCAATGATTCCAAATGTGAAATTAGAAGCTTACACTGATCACACCCCTACGAGTGTAGAGAGATACCAGAAATTGGTAGGGAAACTTATTTATTTGTCTCACACAAGGCCCGATATAGCATACGCTGTAAGTGTGGTGATCAGTTTATGCACTCTCCTAAGGAAGAACATTTAGAAGCTGTAATGAGAATCATTAGGTATTTGAAGGGTACACCAGGGAGAGGCATAGTGTTCATAAAAAATTCACATCTACAGGTAGTAGCATATAGTGATGTAGATTGGGCAAGATGTGTGACAGATCGACGATCAACAGCAGGATATTTTACCTTTGTGGGAGGAAATTTGGTTACCTGGAAATAAAAAAAAAACAAAATGTAGTAACTCTTTCAAGTGCGGAATCAGAATTCTGGGGCATGGTCAAGGCGATTTGTGAATTGTTGTGGCTAAAGAAATTCTTAAAGGAACTAGGATTTGAACCACAATCAGAAATGAAGTTATTTTGTGATAACAAAGCTGCAATAGATATTTCTCACAATCCAGTTCAACACAATATAACTAAGCATATAGAAGTTGACTGGCATTTCATCAAAGAAAAATTAGAAGCAAAAATTATATCAATGCTGTTTGTGCAATCCAATGAACAACTTGCAGATGTATTAACAAAACCCGTGTCAAGTAAGAACTTCAATGAGTCTATTGATAGGCTAGGGATGAAAGACATATACGTATCAGCTTGAGGAGGAGTGTGGAAGAAACAAGCTGGCACGTCTCTAGTGCATTTTAGGAAATAGGCTGGCAAATCAGATCTGGGACAGATTAGGAAAAACAGAGGAATAAAGAAAGAATGCAGTGACAGAATGAATAATTACAATTAGATTGTATTGTAGTGCTGTAATTGTCTAAGTTTGGAATTACTCTTAAATGTAATATTTAGTTTCTAAATAGAGAAAAATGTAATAATGACAAACAGAGGAATAGGCTACAGTATGAAGGACATAAGAAAAAGAGGAAAAAAAAAAACAACTCTGTAAAACTCTTTTTGCGTGAAATAAAATTGGGAGGGCAAGGTGATTCTTGGGAGTTTGGTGTTCTTAATTTTTTGACAATATGTTTTGTGGATCTTTTTGAACTTTTGGCTTACAAAATTATTTGGGTGAACTTTCATGTATGTATTTGTTAAGATTACACTCGGATCCTGACAACTTGAGGAACAAGCCGAAATAGATATGTATCTAATCAAAAGGAGGAAAGAAAATATTCAATGATATCAATCATATATGCATCTAGTGAAATAGGAAATAGATAGTTTTCTGATTACTTGTAATTCTAAGGATTAGTTTCCATGTTTAGCATTATATACAAAATATTTCTCAATTGATAAATAGACATGAAGCAGTTGTGTAATTTTATACAAGAAAAGCAGAGAAATAAAATAGGGTGGGAAGGGAGCTTTCTTGGGAGTCTTGTGTTCTCTTTATTTTTCAGTTAATTTAACAGTATTTTATGTCAACGCATATATATTTTGAATGTGCCCTATTAAATATCACCACTTGTAAATAGGGGTGGCAATAAGCTGGCTCATCACGAGCTGGGTCCAGCTCAAGATCAGCTCGACGTCTACCGAGCGAGTCGAGTGAGTTGAGATTAAGGGCCCGAGCTAAAATCTTTAGGTCAAGACCATCACGAACCAGCTCAGAGCTGGACCAAGTTGGCTCATTAGCTCGTTGGACTTTATTGGACCACAATCATATAAATTAAACATAAAAAATAAAGCCCATCGTACAAATCATTGTTTGCATCATAAATTCATTTTCATAGCTTGAGCAATAGTCTTAATTCCAGTGCAACTAATCAAATCAACTACCAAAAATTATATTTGCAAATAAATTCATACATATCAAACTACTAAATCCCCAAATTTATACAAACATAGTTCACCAAATAAATTTGATCATGCATACCAAATAAAAAAAATTCATACAAATTCACAAATTCATACCTGGACCGAGCTGGCTCGTTAGCTCGTGAGCGAGGTTGCCCCAACATAGACTCATTAATTCTGGACCGAGCTAGTGGCGAGCGGGCTTGTTAACAGCTCGGTCCACCAACGAATGAGTTGTTAGCGAGTGAGTCAGATGTAAGTCACGATCGATCCACGATAATATGTTTGGAACCACAACAGATTCAATCAGCTATCAGGTATCAAAATACTTGACTTAATTCACATTCTGAAATATCACCGAATGTGGCTTTTAATAATCGATTTGTTATGAATTTCAAAACCATCTTTTACATATTTCTTTTTAAGGCACTAGCTGTTTTTACAGGAAATTTTAATCTTTCATTATTTTATTTTATTTTTTTAAAGTATTTGTTTATTTATTTATTTTAGAGGTAGAGTTTTTATGTCTTCATATGGTTTTTATCTTAATATCAGTCATATCTGATTATTGTTCTCATAGACATTGTAAAAATCAGTGTGTCAGTGTGTGTCAGTGTCGGTGTGGTATCTGATTATGTCTTCATATGTCTTCATGGCTTACGCAGGCAACAACACCACCATTAGCATGTCAAATCAGATGGTACCTTTGTTCAAGGGTGAGAGTTACGAATTCTGGAGCATCAAGATACGAACTATGCTGAAATCTCATGGCTTGTGGGAACTAGTAGACAAGGGAATACCGAATCCTGATCCAACACCAATCGACACAGCCAAGCGAGATGCAAAGGCGCTCTTCTTCATTCAGCAAGCCGTACACGAATCGGTGTTTGCGAAGATTGCAGCAGCAGAAACAGCAAACCAGGCCTGGACAACTCTGAAAACCGCATTTCAGGGAAGTTCCAAGGTGGTAGCCATCAAGTTGCAGGGCTTGAGACGGGAGTTTGAGACATTGAACATGAAACAAGGCGAGTTAGTTCAATCCTTCTTCACGGAAGTTACAACAATAGTCAACCAAATCCGAAGTTGTGGAGAAGATCTTCCAGAAAAGACGGTTGTGATGAAGGTGTTGCGCAGCCTGACAACCAAGTTTGATCATGTGGTAGCGGCGATCGAAGAATCCAAAGATCTGTCCACCTACACGTTTGATGAGTTGATGGGATCACTGCAGGTCCATGAAGAGAAGAAGGACAGGCAAGTTTTGTTGAAGAGAAGAGCAATCAGGCACAGTTGTTCATGGCCAAAACCTATGAAGAATCAGATGCTAGTCAAATCTGGTTTTTGGACAGCGGGTGCTCAAACCATATGACGGGTTTCAAACATCTATTTGATGAATTAAGTGAGTCATACAAGAAGGCAATAAAGCTTGGTGACGATAAAGAGATTCATGTTGAAGGAAAAGGAAGAGTAGCCGTGCAGACCAGCAGTCACAATACACGGATGCTACATGATGTGTACTATATTCCTCAACTGTCCCAAAATCTTCTCAGCATCGGTCAGATGATGGGCAGCGGGTGTACCATCAAGTTTGAAGGCGACAATTGCAGAATTGTAGATGCAGCCACGGGTCAGACGATGGCAACAATCAAGAAGACACAAAACAACTTGTTCCCTCTGGAGATAGCCAAGGTGAAAGACAAGGCACTTGCAGCCAAGGAGATTAGTTCCAACGAGTTATGGCATTTAAGGTATGGTCATCTAAACATGAATGGTTTGAGATTGTTGAAACAAAAGAAATTGGTGAATGGGTTACCCGAAATTGGTGAAATCGGGTTATGTGAAGGATGTGTGTTTGGCAAGCAATCGAAGCTGCCATTTCCAAAAGATCAGTCGATGCGTGCAACCAAGGTACTCGAGTTAGTGCATACTGATTTGTGCGGACCCATGGAGGTTGAATCAATGGGAGGAAGCAAGTATTTTATGCTGTTTATTGATGATTTTAGTAGGATGACCTGGGTTTATTTCCTTAGCTATAAAAGTGAAGCGTTTGGGCTGTTCAAAAGGTTCAAAGCCATGGCAGAGACGCAAACAGGGGCTAGGCTGAAAGCTCTAAGATCAGATCGTGGTGGTGAGTTTCAATCAAAAGAATTCAAGCAGTTTTGTGAGAAAGAAGGGGTGCTACAGCAGCTGACCACTCCATACACACCTGAGCAAAATGGTGTAGCTGAACGCAAGAACTGCACGGTAGTAGAACTAGCAAGAAGTATGCTGAAATCTAAAGGTATGCCGAATAGTTTTTGGGCTGAAGCAGTAGCAACAGCGGTATATGTTCTAAATATGTCACCAACCAAGGCAGTGATGAACAAAACATCGTTTGAAGCGTGGTTTGAAAGGAAGCCTAGTGTGGGGCATTTGCGTGTTTTTGGGTGCATTGCTTACACTCTCATAAGTACACAAAACAAAAAAAAACTGGACTCAAAATCTGAAAAATGTGTGTTCATTGGGTATTGCATACAATCTAAAGGTTATAGGTTGTTTAATCCGGTGACAAAGAAGATTATAGTTGGTAGAAATATCATGTTCGATGAGAATGCTTGTTGGAGTTGGTCTATGGAGGAAGACAACACACCGATAGCAGAAATAGAAGATGAAGAAGAAGAAGGCAGCAGTGAGCAGCCGCAAAACAGTCCAAGCTCGAGTAGCACATCACATCGGATGGTTGATCCGGATACACAAGGAAGAAAGGTACGATCCTTGCAAGAATTGTATGAAGCAACTCAGGTTTTGTATGTAGCCGATCCATTGTCCTATGAAGAAGCCGTAGAAAGAAAGGAATGGGTGCAAGCAATGAAAGAAGAAATGAGTTCAATCGAGCAAAACCAAACCTGGAAGTTGGTGTAATTACCAAAAGATCGCAATGCAATTGGAGTTAAATGGGTTTACAAGACTAAATTTGGTCCAGATGGCAGTGTATTAAAATGCAAAGCAAGATTAGTGGCAAAAGGATATGCGCAAAAGCAAGGCATAGACTATGAAGAGACGTTCTCCCCGGTGGCCAGATTTGAAACGGTTCGGTTGTTGATTGCAATGGCTGCCCAATTGAGACAACCTATCTATCAATTTGATGTGAAGTCAGCATTCCTCAATGGTGAACTAAAAGAAGAGGTTTATGTTGAGCAACCGGAAGGGTTTGTGGTGAAGGGCAAAGAACAGTGGGTGTCCCGTTTGTTCAAAGCATTATACGGCTTGAAGCAGGCCCCTCGTGCATGGTACAACAAGATTGATGCACATTTTCATAAATTGGGATTTGAGAGAAGCAAGAATGAGCCTAATCTCTATGTGAAACGCAAAGAAAAAGGAGGTTTAATAGCGGTATGTCTCTATGTTGATGATATGATTTATTTTGGCACAGATGACGCAATGGTGAAGGAGTTTAAAGAGCAAATGATGCGTGTATGCAAGAGACTTGGTAGAAAAGTTCGGATTAAAAGATTGCAATCCCGTACTAATTCCAATGAATACAAACGAGAAGTTGACAGCTATTGATGGAACCGGAGCTGCAGATGCAACTCGGTTTAGGAGTTTGGTGGGAGGTCTGTTGTACTTGACGCACACAAGACCAGACATCACACATGCAGTTGGAATGGTTGCGAGATACATGCAGAATCCAACTAAACAACACATGGGAGCAGCAAAGCGAATTCTTAGGTACATTGCAAGTACAACAAGCTATGGTCTGTGGTACAAGGGTGTTGATGAACCGTGTTTGATGGGCTACAGCGATAGTGTCTGGGCAGGCAGCATAGATGGTCGAAAAAGCACAACAGGTCAGGTGTTCTTCTTTGGCAACAGTATAATAAGTTGGAATTCGAAGAAACAATCAACAGTTGCACTATCAACCGCAGAAGCTGAGTACAATGCAGTAACATCAGCAGCATGCCAAGGTGTATGGTTAAGGCGCTTATTGGAAGAGTTAGATTGTGAGCAGAAAGGTGCAACAATACTCTATTGTGATAATCAGTCAACAATTGCAATTAGTAACAACCCGGTGCATCACAATAGAACAAAGCACATAGACACTCGGCTCCATTTCATACGAGATCTGATTGAGCAAAAGATGATAGAGTTGCAGTATGTGAACACGAACCAGCAAGTTGCAGATGTGCTGACCAAATCACTCCCACGAGAGAAGTTTAACTGGTGTCGAGACATGATGAATGTGCTGGACTTTGGATTAAGGGGGGGTGTTGAAAATAATCCAAGTCAGCAGCAAAGTGCATAAGAAATACAGTTTTTAGAAGTTACGTTTGAGGTGCAGTTTTTATTTCTGTTAAGAATTAATTATAAACTGATTGTAAACTTAGACAGCAAGTTTTCTGTTTAGACATGTGCAGGAAGTGGTGGGTAGTTTCTTATTTAGTTTGTCATGTAGTGGGTTGGTTATAGGTTAGTTATAGCAAAGTTAGTGGGGTTAGTGGATGCCTAAAAATGGCAGCACTTGTAATAGAGTTAGTGGTGTGCAAAATTAGTTATATGCACCATATTAAATACCATGTATGTTTCTGTTAATGAATCAATGGAGTTGTGAGAAAAATTCTGCTGTATTCTGTTTCTCTTTTCCGAAAAACTCCCAACAATCTTGCCACCAGAAATTGGTAACTTGAAAAACCTGCAATCACTTGATATCTCGAATAACAAATTGAGTGGAGAGATTCCTAGCACAATTGATGGATGCCAGGTACTTCAAGCCCTTTATCTTGATAGCAATCTGTTCCAAGGAACAATTCCAGCCAGGTTGAGCAATCTAAAAGGGCTGCAAAACCTTGATGTCTCTAACAACTTGCTCTCTGGTCAAGTCCCTGAATTCCTGGGTACAATGAACTTGCAATATTTGAATATTTCTTTCAATAATTTCGAGGGGGAATTACCAAAAGAAGGCGTTTTCAAGAATGCCAGTGGTCTAGATGTAAGAGGAAATCCAAAGCTTTGTGGTGGAGTACCTCAAATGAATTTATCATATTGCATCTCACAGCCATCCACACAGAGACATCACTCTCGACGAAACATGGTGCTCATAAGTTCAATTGTTGGTTCTTTTATTTGCGTAATTGCAATCATTTACTTGTTAGTGATTTATTATACTAGAAACAACCCTAGAAACAAACCACAATCTGATAAAGCTTTGAAATATGGGTTAGAGCCTGTTTCATACACTGACCTTCTTAGAGCTACTGAAAATTTCTCCCCGAATAATCTAATTGGAAGAGGTTCATTTGGAGAAGTTTACAAAGCCGTTATGAGCTTCGAGAATGTGGCAACCGTAGCAGTGAAGGTGCTAAACCTTGAGAAACACACTGCTTCTAGAAGTTTCTTCTCTGAATGTGAGGCATTAAAAAATGTGAGACACAGGAACCTTATAAAAGTGTTGAGTTTGTGCTCTAGCATAGACTACCAAGGTAATGATTTCAAGGCCTTGGTTTTTGAGTTCATGCCAAATGGTAGCTTGGCCACATGGTTGAATCCAAATGCATGTACAGATGGGCCATTCAGAAGCCTCAGCTTCACCCAGAGGTTGAACATTGCATTTGATTTGGCGGCAGCCCTAGATTATCTCCATTACCATTTACCTGCACCAATCGTGCATTGTGATCTCAAACCTAGTAATGTACTTTTGGATGATGATATGGCTGCACATGTGAGTGATTTTGGATAAGCAAGGTTTTTGATTCGACCTGATACCATGCCTTCTCAATCAATGTCGAGCACCGGTGGAATCAAAGGTTCTATTGGCTACACTCCTCCAGGTATATATAGCGGAGATTCTTATTTAACAACTACTTTTTTTAGTATGTCCCGTTGGAAGAGTAAACAGAGGAAGAAGGATTGACACAAATAATTTTACTTCACTTCTTAATTAATTCAATTACAACATGCTGAATTTATAGCCCTACAACAACTAAATTTGGATCATCTAAATTTGGTACCCCACTACCTTGTTCTGCTATTACAAACAGTCCCCAAAATAGAACTAACACCTGCACCTATCCTGCTACTACATGACTAATTATAGAACCCACTAATCCTACTACAGACACACCTATATTTAGAGACCCACTAATCCACTAACACACATTCATGCTTCTAAAAACCACTACAACAGAATTCTAAATAGAGAGAGCTAATTTTGGATCAACTTTCAACACTCCCCCTTGATTCAAAATTGGTTACTCCAAGCTTCTTCATATGTTGTGGGATCTGCAACAAAGAGAACTTGTGTAGTGTCATACAGTTCTTGCAAGGTCTTGGTTTTTCTGCTTGTTATTTCTGGACTTCGATCACGCCTCCTATAAACTCTTATAGATGGATCAGTACTTGAAGTTTCATTCGAGCTCTCTTCACCACTCAAAAAAGGATTAGCTTGTGCTGCTGTTTGAGGGTTGTTCACTAGCGTTTGGATTAGGTTGTTGGATGTACTTCATCTTCCACATCATAAAATTATGCACATTCAACAATTTCTACTCCTTGTTTTTCTTCATTCCATTTCCAATTTGCCTTTTCATTAAACAAAACATTTCTGCTTACCATGATTTTTCCACTTTCTGGATTATACAACCTATACCCTTTGGATTGTGTACAATACCCGATGAAAATACATTTTTCAGATTTTTCATCAAGTTTGGTTCTCTTTTGTGGATTGACAAATGCATAGGCTATACATCCAAATACTCTAAGATGACTTACCCCTGGTTTCCTCTCAAACCATGCCTCAAATGGAGTTTTATTCATCACAGCTTTTGTTGGTGAAATGTTCAACACATACACCGCAGTTGCAACTGCCTCAGCCCAGAATTTGTTTGGTAGGTTCTTGCATTTGAGCATGCTTCTACCCATCTCAACAACTATTTTATTTTTTCTCTCTGCCACCACATTTTGCTCAGGTGTATAGGGTGTGGTTAGCTCACGGTGTATCCCTTCATTTTCACAGAAATTAATGAATTCTTTTGAGAGGAACTCACCACCTCGGTCCGTTCTTAACACCTTCAACTTCTTTTTAGATTGCTTCTCTACAAAAGCTTTAAACACCTTGAAACTTCTGAATGCCTCTTCTTTGCTTTGTAGGAAATACACCCAACTCATCCTACTATAATCATCTGTGAAAAGAAGGAAATATTTGCTGCCTCCAAGAGATTCGGTTTGCATTGGACCACACAAATCCGCATGAACCAACTCAAGCACTTGAGTTGCTCTCTTGGCTTGGCCTTTTGGGAATGGAAACTTGGCTTGTTTACCAAATATACACCCTTCACAAACACCTATTTGGTTGATTTCGGGTAGGCCATAAACCATTTGTTTTTGGTTCAACAATTTCAGACCATTGATATTCAAATGACCATATCTAAGATGCCATAACTCAGATTGGTTCAAATCTTTTGCAACCATTGCTTTTTCCTTTACATTTGAAACCTCCAAGGGAAACAATTTATTGGTTGACATGTTCACTTCTACCAATACCTGGTTTTTGGATTTTATTACACAAGTTTTCCCTTCAAACACAATTGAATATCCACAATCCATCAACTGCCCAATACTTAGCAGATTTTGAGACAAATCTGGAATATAATACACATTATGCAAGTATTTCAAACCATTTTGTTTGGTGTGTATTGCTACTTTACCTTTTCCTTCAACCTCAATTGGTTTGCCATCACCAAGCTTGACCTTCAATTTGTATGTTTCATCTAATTCTTCAAAAAGATGTCTATCACCTGTCATGTGATTGGAACAACCGCTGTCCAAAAACCAGATTTCTGATGCATCAGTTTCAGTTTCACTATAAGCCATGAATACCTTGTCTTGTTCCTTCTTTTCTTCGATAAAGCTCGCTTCTTGCTCATCCCTTTGCTTCTTGTAGCATTCTGCTTGATAGTGCCCGAACCTATTGCAATAATAGCACTATACATCTTTCCTTTGCAATCTGTTGGACTGCTGGAACTGCTGGAATTTTTGCTGATTCTGTTGGTACCTTTGCTGGAATTGAGGTGGAAACTTACTGCTCGTGGTTCTACTTCGAGTTGACTCCCCCTTCGTGTAAAATACCCTTTCATCGCTTTCTCCTCTGATCTAGACATCCTCGCTTCATGGGTCTGCAGTGATCCCATCAATTCATCAAATGTATAGGTCGAAAGATCTTTTGATTCTTCAATCGCTGCCACAACGTGATCAAATTTTGGTGGTAGACTTCTCAACACTTTTGCCACCACAGTCTGTTCTGACATGTTGTCTCCGTATGTGCGAATTTGGTTGACAATGGATGTGACTCTTGACAGGAAAATCTGCACTGGTTCTTCTGTTTGCATGAGCAGTGTCTCGAAATCTCGACGAAGGCCTTGCAATTTGATGGCCATAACTCGTGTGCTTCCTTGAAATGCCGTCTTCAAGGTTGTCCATGCCTCCTTTGCATTGGTGGCTGCTGCAATTTTCGAGAAGATGGTGTCATGCACTGCTTGTTGGATGAAAAACAACGCTCGTGCAATCTTTCTTCTGATTCTCTTACGGATTAGGATCTGGATCAGGAACTCCATTTGCTATCAAGTCCCATAGGCCATGAGACTTGAACAAGGTCGTCATCTTGATGCTCCAAAACTCATAATTCTCGCCTTTGAACAGCGGAATTGCTGGTTGTGTGACATTCACGATGGTGCTGCCATTTTCTGCCATGAAAAC
>JAJGRW010001556.1:0-35772 GCA_025461045.1 Carex parvula
ATTCCGATATAATAGTCTGGCTTAACATGCTGCTGGCAAGCCTAAATTCACTGTTTAAGCCGTACGCTTCTATTAGAGAATTTTGTAAAAGGTAATTTGATTCATCGTTTTAGCATCGCGAAAAGATCTTTTGTGGCCATTTCTCTATAACATCACAAACAGATTAATTTGTTGTAACGTTGTCAGATCAGAAAGCTGCAATTAAACAAAAGATGGTTAACTTGTCTTCTAATCACCAAGCAAACGTGGCCAAAATGATATCTAAGTGACATTTTTTTTTTAAATAGTTTCTTAGCATTATATATAACTTTAATTTTGTGAAACTATTTTCCATTTATTTTTTGCAAAAAATAACTTTTAATAATAAATAGGAGTGGATGCAGTTCGATGGGCATCGGGCCAAATTTGTCTGACATCTGTTAGGATCAGCTCGAATCTCAAAGCTTTTCGTACGAATCTTGATAAAATCGAACGACTCTGATCAGTTTGATGACCATCGGACTGTCCCGATTACTAATAAAATAAGCATAGCCTGCCACCTCTTTCTTTCTTTTTAAAGCAGTTCGACTATACATTACTTGTATACCGTTCGTTCCACGGCAATTTTTTTTTTTTGCTTTTGAAGGTTCGTTTCATGGCAATTATTATTTAAGAGGTACTTCTATGTTCCTCGATGGTTAAAGAAAATGGGAAAAAAAGTTATATTCAAATTATATTTGTATTTTTCATTTTTTTCCAGTTAATAGTTTTTATTATTTTGTCGGCATTTACTAAAAAAAGAATTAAAGGTTGAACCTTCGTTTTTTCAAATAAAAGTATGTGTATAACTATTCAGCTACTCTATTACATAAATAGTTGGATAAAGTTCTCGAACTTTAAATTTTCACAAAAAAAAACTCCGAGTTAGATTTTAAATATATGACTTATTACATAAAGGATATTATTTTTGTCACTAAATTAAAAAGTTATTTGTTTGCATTGTTATTTTGTTTCACTTGTTAGACAATTTTCCTTTGAATCATGTGTGAATTAAGAAAATGCAAATTTGTTAACATCCGAATATCATCTTAGCAGATAAAATCTTAAATAGTTTAGGATAAGTTGACGCCCCAAGAAATGTTTGTGGAGATGGGATCATGGGCGGATTTAGAATTTCAGTCAGAGATGATACAAAATATTGATAAGAGTACAATCTTCTTCTCCTGACGAATCGGAGAGGAGTAACAGATAAGGAACTAAAAAAGTTACGGTACGACCGGATACGTCACGGCACGATACGGATACGTCATGGCACAATACGGTTTCGTCACGACACGACACGTGTTGGTCACGTGTCCCGTACCGTGACTCGCGTGTTCCGTACCGTGACTATTCACATGATGTGACCATCTTTTGAAAATTTGGCACGACACAGCACATCACACGACGGCACAACACATGGTCACGGGTAATTAGAATTGTTAGATCTTGATCGAATTGTGATCTTGAATAAACTAACCTAATTATGAAAAAAATAGTTAAACGTGTGTGTGACCGGTCACGTTTGGACGTGTCACGTGTGGTCACGACGTACCTTAGTCATGGCGTGACTAACGTGTTGTGACCATTCACGTGTCATTACCATCCTTCCAAATTTGGTCATGACACAACAAGTATAAATCTGACTTGGTCACGTCACGATACGTGATCCAAGTCACGACATGACTAGTCACGACACGGTACATATTAGGTGGAGTAGCGAATCAGACCGCGTCTTTTTTCTTTCTTTCTTTCTTTCTTTTACGCGAATTAGTCTGGACTGACTTTCTTTTTTGCGTAATTTCTTCTACTGAGTCATGAATTAAATCAAAAGGTAGACATTAGTTCCATTCAGGGATAGGCACAAGTATAAAATATCATTGAGTTTTAAAAAAAAAAATCGAATCTAGGGATGGGCACGTGCCTACCTCGGCGTGCCTACTCCTGGCCCTTCTTAGATCCGCCAATGGATGGGATGCAATTTTTTTTTGGAAATAAATGAGAAGATAAATATAATTTAATATATAAGATAAAGATAATCATTAATGACAACAAAAGCACCGATTTCCTGTTTTTCTTTTTCTTTTTTTCCAATGTGGAGAAACAATTTTGATCATGCACAAGGAACTATCCATCAGTTTTATAAAATTGGAAAGGAATAAAGTTCTTTTCAGTGTCATGTATATATCATGAAAATGCAACATGCTGAAATGTTGATTTTTTTGTAACAGAGTTGTCAAGTCGACAGGGTTGGTGCAAACTGGGAAAGAGGTCTGATCAAATTTTGTGATGCTTTTGCAGCTGTGCAAATAAAAATATGATTTTTTCAGTGAAGTCAGTCTGACAAAAGAGGGACCTAGGCTATGTCTAGGATAGATCCAAAAAGGCCTTGTTTGCTGTTACAATTTATTCAACTAAAGGCCCATATATTACTAAAAAATTCATATTTTGGCTTCATTTAATCACCTCGTCTCTTTTGAGCTTCTGTTTAAATTGAATTGAAATCTTCTAACAATATCTGTATTGGAATTTTTTTTCTGAAAGTATGCTGGTATTTTCTATTCTACTTTTTGAGACGTAGTAGCGTAATTTCCGTGATAATAATTGCTGACGTAGCTACTAAAAACAATTTAAAAATTATTGCACGAGCATAATTTTTTAATTTAGTGAGATTTTTTAAAAGAAATTGTTTTCTAACTGTTTGTATTGGCTCTTGCTTTGTCGTTCTATTTTTCATGATAATAATTACTGACGTGACTGCTAAAAACAATTAAAAATTATTGCACGACTGTAGAGGTTTAGAAATTAAAACTAACTTAATTTCTATTTTGTTTTTTTTTTCAGAGAGAGATGGAAATCTAGTCATCCAAATTTCATTGTGCACAAATGATTTTCATCTAAATTTTGAATCCACGTCTCCTATACAGAGAAGGTTATCTTTTGTCACTAAACTAAAAATTAATTATTAATTTCTATTTAGTAGTTAACAGCTGTATTTATTTATTTTTCTTAATTTTACTGAGATGCGCTAATTCTTTGTTCCGAGCTGGACATCATCATAACATATTTTATCATTCGGAGTCTTAATCAAGACAATTTCTTTTCAATAGATTATTTTACTACATTTTTACTTTTTAGACATAGTCTATTGTCCTTTTTATACTACTTCTTTTGTGTTTATGGTATGCTTTTGTTTTTATTATTGTTTTGCTGTTCAGAGATGAGATCATCGGCAATTAACAACTCATTTAATTAATTTCATTGAGATGTTTCATTAAAGGGAAATGATCGCATGATCGACATTTATTTATTCATTAAATGGGGAAAGTTCGGCTCTGACAAAGTTCTTACAAAAAAAATATATAAATAAAATCATTTTACTATGACGTAAGTCTTACTAATTATCGAGTCATTGCCTTGCCACGCAAAAATGTCCACGAATCAATCAAATGATGCTAAATAATCATACTTGCATGTTAGTAGCATGTATAATTTTTCTAGTGGCTTGACACTTTTGTATTGGAAAACGCGTTCCCATTTTCTTTTTTCCTTATTTTTTGTTGGTGGGATCAGTTGGCAAAAGCAAGCGGTACAGTACCGTATACTATGCACGAATACGGACTCTGTGGCGTTCCAACTACTGCTTGACTTTCGCCATGGAAAATTTATCAAAATAAATAAAAAATATAAAGCCTCAAGTTTAGTTCATGTTTTGGCAATGAACCACTATCCTGCACGAGATCGAAATGTTGACTCGGACCTTTCCACAATTGCAAAAATATATTTTTATATAGCAAAAAAAAAGAAAAACAATACCACGTCTGTCGGAATTCTGACAATGTCTATAATAATACATTTTTTGAGAAACATATATCTGATTAATCTACCAATAACTGCACATTAGATCATCAGTAAATATTAACGGAGATGTTTGGTGATATTACAGTTGAGAAGAATGACTTATATTAATCTGATTTGATTGAACTGGTTTTTTTAAATCATGACTTAAATTTCACTTTAAAGAAAAGAGAGAAATTGAAAAATAAATTATTTTCTACGAGACCACCTGAATAGGTTTCATAAGTAAAATAAGATAACCCACTTGAATAGATAGTTTAACTTCAAATTTATTTCTTCTTAAGATATCGTAAGTTAGAGGCAAATCCATATATGATAAATGTGGAGGTCAATTGATCTCTAATCATTTTATAAATTTGTGTATTTGTGTATTTGTGCATAATTTTATATATAATTTTGAGTAAAATGCCACGTGTATTGTAAAATTGTTTCTCATATGTAATATGAAAAATTTACATAATTGAATCCTATTTAAATTTGATCTCATAAGTTGAAAGTCTATTTTTCTTATTGGACAATCAAAGTAAAGAATAAACCCTCATGCTTAAGTTTAAGCTGTAACCGGCCATGGATAATAATAGTTGTATGAGTATGAATCATGCATGTCACTACTAAATTTTTTTTTTTTTTTAAAGAGCATGAATTATGCATAAAAAGTTTAGAGAGAAATTATCTTGACACGTCTTTATTATATTTATCCAAAACATTTTCTGATATATTGCGTCAGTTGTCAGATACTTATCCTCTGTAAACTGCAAGTTTTGCAGCGAATTCATGGTCGCCAGTTTCGTACAGATGATCTTGATAAATGCCAGCAAGAGATGGCACAAATCTCAATGCGTCCCCAGTCGTCTAATACCCGGAAACGGATCTGCTGAAATCCAAATTCCATGAACAGTGTTCCTGAAATTTCTGAAATTCCGAATCCAGCCGTTCAACTATTTCTCTGCACGTATCCTAATACCCCAGTTATGGGATAAACACTCTTTTAACTAAATAGATTATAGATATTATTTGTCATTGTACTTTCTATGACTAATCAAGTCTTAGGGCATTTACAGTTCACGTGGGAACAAAAAAATTACTCAGACTGAATTTTTTTTCTCATGTGAACAGTAAAAATCAGTTCAAAATTTTACTGTTCTTGTACCCATTCTCCTGCCCATGTGTCCGCCGAACAGGCTCTTAATCAGTATATCTCCATTTTTATATTATGCACGTAGATGTTCTGATTCATCAACGGCAGGGCTGCTAATTGGACAGGGCCGTCCATGAACAAATCGGGCTGAACACTTAAAAAATGGAAGTTGAACGATGTGTGATCCGAACTGAGCCCAATGTTCAGTTCAGTTCAATTTTTTTTTTTTTTTACGAACAGAATTCGAACAGGACCCGAACAAAGTTCGGTTATGTTCATTCATGAGCCCGTTTGAGAAGCCCGTTTGAATATGTTTTGAGCAGCCCGTTTGAAAAGGTTTTGAGCAGCAGCGATATCTCTCTCTCTCTTAGTCCGATCTCTCTCTCTCTTTCCCCCTTCGCCTAGGGCACCCGCAAAGTGATCTCTCTCTTGCCGACGCCACCTCTCCTTCGGCGCACCACCTCTCCTTCGTCGCGCCGCCTCTGCTGCGTCTCTTAGCCGCTGCGCAAAAATGGTACCGTTTCGCCTTTTTACACTTCATACTTAGCAATCAATTTGAAGTTTAGGGTTTTTAACGTTGTGTGATTTGGTTTAGTATCAATTTGAGTATTTGAGTATAAAAGAGTTCAAATAGTTAATCTTGCTCTTGAAATTTGCTAAGTACCAGTCAATACCAGTATGCATATGTTGCTCTTGCTTAATTTCAAAAACTGCAAAAATGCAATTTCATTCTATAATTTAGCTTTGTATTCTGTGAGTTTAATAAACAGGTTAAGTAGGGTCTGTGATGCAAATGTGTGGAGCTGAGATTGGAAATGATTAGCTTGTAGCCCTGTACCAGTTTTCTGGCAAAAATTAAGTATAATTACTTCTTTTAAGCAAAGGTCAAATTACCGCTAAACACCTCCCCTATAGATGTTTGAAACTTTTTTTAAGTAATTGCATGCTTCTCAGTAATCAAGCTAACAAACACCACTGGTTTTCTTCCCCTTGACTATTTTCTTCCAGTAAGATATTATCTCATCTGCGATCTCCAGCTCACTTTTGTGCGTTACTGCACCTCCAGTTTCAATGTCAATCTGGGTAGTGATAACCTTAGTCACATGTTCAACGTGTTCCTCTAATTCTCCTAGCACCTTTCGAATGTCTGAAACAAGCCGTTCTGCCAAACTGCGGCCGAAGTCCTCCCTGAAAAGAGTAATTTGATATAAGCTCTCTGGTTCTCTTAATTTAAAAATTAAAAAGAATAGCTTTGTTTACAAGAGGATAGTAATGGAAACTTAAAGTGTTACTTTTTTATTTCTTTTCCTGTTTATTGCTCTCTTATATATGAACTAATCAAGTGATGTTTTCTCTGTTTATTTTAAAATAGTCACAAGCATTAAGTATTTAAAATTTGGGGTGGGTTTGATTATATGTGTAGTTGAACCTTTCTTTTTACTCCAAATTTTAATGTTTCTAGGAGAGTTAACCATTTATCCAAGGACAATTTCTCCTTAGCTTGAATTACCTGACAACAACACGAAGGACCGCAATGTGCTGTGCATCAGCGGGCATGGTGTAAGCCGGTACAATCCAGCCGAACCGCCTTAAATTCTCAGATATGTTGAAGACTGTATATTTGGTACTATCCTTCAGGGCAAAGGCAACCAATGGCACGCCAACTTCTCTAGAGTGTAGCACAATAATATGCATAGATTAATGCTTACCAGTACTGTACCAGAAAAATAAGTGTCTTGGGTTTGTACCTCTTGGTTTCAGTGAAAACTTCATATTATTTAAATGAGTAATGCTTGTGTTTGGTATTTGAATGCTTTGGTTGTTTAATGAGTAATGACATCCTAAAGGATCTTAACTTGCCATCTAAAAGGGGTATGACTCTAGATTGTCCAACTAGGTGGAATTCAACTTACGAGAAGGTTAGTGAAGCTTTGAAATACAAAGATGCTTTGTTAAGGTTTGGCGATAGCATTTCAATGGATGTTCCTAGTTCGGAGGAGTGGAAGGAGGCGGAAGATATGGCGAAGTTTTTGGAGGTATTCCTAGACGCTACGAAGACTTTCTCAACCGTAAGGCGACCATCTTCACATAGTTATATGAAGGAGGTGTGGTCCATTCGTAGTACGTTGTTGGAGGATGATGTGAGTTTCAATGAAACTTTGCAAGACTTATCGAAAGAGATGCAAAAAAAGTTTGACAAATATTGGAAAAGCCCGAATTTGATCCTCACATTGGCATGTGTTTTTGATCCTCGGAGAAAGATGGTTTGTGTAGAATTTTTTTTCGAAGATGCATATGGAAAAGGGACCGTTTTGTACAATGAAAAGGTAAGAGATGTGAAATCTGAACTTAGAAAATTCTATGATGAGTATGAGAGGATGTCTTACAATACGGACCGGGCGACAAGTAGTCAGTCCCCACAAGTGGAGAGTAGAATACTCATAAAAAAGAAGTTTGAGATGAGATTCTCTGAATTTCAAGTTGAGAACCGTAATCCGCGACAAAAGAAATGTGAGTTGGATAGTTATCTTGAAGAACCCTTGGTGGTGTCCGAGGATGACGAATTCGATGTTTTGGGGTGGTGGAGAAGAAACTCGGATTTGTTTCCGACTTTAGCAAAAATGGCAAGGGATTTTTTGGCTGTTCCGGTCTCGACGTTGCGTCGGAGTCGGCATTTAGTGCAGCGGGTCGACTAACAGATCACTTGCGCAACTCGATGAACGCTGAAACCATTGAGGCTCTCGTATGCACAAAAGACTGGTTTGGCTCCATTGAAGGTTTCGATTTGGACAAAATTCGTCCATTCATGCAGTCTGTTGGTAAGCAACGAATCTTTATTTTCTTATCTTTTTTCTTATAAGGGTATGTTGGTAATCAAGAGTTTTAACATCTCAAAAGAATAAATGAATTTTCCAAGTAAGGTTCAGAGCTTCTTTGATGGCATAAATGATTGCCAGCAAGTAGATTTTAATTTTATCTTTTCACAACCAGTCCAAATTTTTTTATAAAATTAAATCTGAAACTATAGTTCATGGAAAAGATAATACATGGACCTTTTTTAGTCTGAAACTATAGTTCATGGACCTTTTTTAGTCCTTTCTTTGGTGGTAGGAAGGGTTTAAGGTTTTCACTTCAATTAAGTTTAGACGTTGGTTAAGCAGCAGAATTTGGCCCCTAAAGTTCCAAATTGTGGTTGAGCCTTTTTTAGTCCTTTTGTTGTACTATAGAACTTACCTTTTGTCCCTGTTCTCTTTATTTTTCAAAGGTACCTGTATGATATATTG
This sequence comes from Carex parvula, assembly GCA_025461045.1. Lineage (NCBI taxonomy): Eukaryota > Viridiplantae > Streptophyta > Magnoliopsida > Poales > Cyperaceae > Carex > Carex parvula. The sequence continues at coordinate 8,299 of JAJGRW010001556.1, forward strand.
ACAAAGGCAATTGTGGTGAAAAAGAAGATACCTCTACTGATACTATGCAACAAGACTGATAAATTGAGTTCAGAAATACCATTTAATTGTTGTTTTTATTGCTGATTTCTGTTTTTATTGTTGTTCTTTTAGTGTTGTGGGATTTCTTTAAAAAAGCAGTACAAAAGCAGGTTTTCAATTTTAGAGAGGTGCTTCAGATGGATCTGATAGTTTTGTATTTTTAATATTTCTGTTGTATGATATGTTAGGTGAACTTAGATAACATGATTTTTGTCGCTTGATTTAAGCATTTTGATATAGTTTAAGGCATGTATTTGTTATGTCATTTTTATTATATGCTAAAAAGGGTCACAGAATTAGGGTTCGGCAATATAGTGTCTTTCATATTGTACACATTTTCCAATGTAAAACAGAGCCCAATTGGGTTGTCCAAAACAGAGCCCAATTGATTGTTCACAGTTCAGCCCTGTTCATTGAACCGGGCCTGTTCCGAACAGGGCTCAGTTTTGAACAACAATGAACGGGCTGAACATGGGCATGAAGAACTTCGTTTCGGGCCGATCATGAACAGGGCTCGTTCTTTTCAATTTCGATTTGGGCCGATCATGAACAGGGCTTTTGTTTATTAGCAGCCCTGATCAACGGCTGTGATTAAAAGATTAATCTTTGGATTGAATATGAGACATCCAATCAAATTATATGTCTTCTTTTGATTAAATGCATCTTTTTTACATGTAGAAGTCTAAAATTAGTTAGAGATGTATTTGCCACACGTATTGTCACAAGTAATGCCAAGAATTGAGAAAATGGAATTAGCATTAAATTTTTGTTACCATATCTCTCTCCAGATTTCATTGGCGCATAAAAAGATTAATTTCCGATTTTGATAGCATATCTCATTTCTGAATTGCCTACCTCTTGTTCATTTTTGGAAGAGAACAAAAAAGACATATTATTGTTTATTCCCTAGCAGCTTTCCACATTTAATTTAATTGAATTATAACACAAAAATTGTTTAAAGTTGTTGTATTAAAACAGTCATTTGTTGTTGTTTCTTTTATTATTATTTATTATTTGCCTCTCTGTTCGATCTTAATGTTAAATCTTATAATATGTTCCGTTGCAATGCACGGGTACGATACTAGTCTCTTTTTAACGAAGAATGTGTTGAAATCGGAAACTGTAAATCTAAAGGTATTATTATTAATATTCAGAAAGAACGTGTATTAAATTTATTATAATGTATATGGTTAATTATGAAGTACAGATAAAATTTTGATGTTAAAAATAAATGACTAGTCGGTTTTTAAATTAGATCAAATTTAATAGGTAACATATTTAAATAATTAGAAAGTATATTTATAATTTTACATTTAAATGTTAATAATTATTGTGATGTTGTCAAATAAGTTTTGGGTAAAACCTACCGTATCATAATGCATGGTCATTATGGCATTTAATGCCTCAGAGGCTATTTGGTATAATGCAGTAATTACGAGACACGTGCTGATTAGTTCCTCTCGGTTTGTTTTATTATTTAACAATTTATATATATTGTATTAACAAAGAGGACTAGTTCAGTCAAGATCTAGTCGGACTGAGAGATAGCAGGGATCAATTTTAATATTTTAGAAAATGAAAAATTAAATTATTGGAAAAGAGATTGATTATTTATTTTTGATAAATAAATTATTGGTTGGGTTCCACCAGAGGAAGGTTAATGGAATCGAACTAATGGTCCGATTCTAAGTAGTTTTCGGAAGTTATAGCACATTATGGCTACTGAAAATATGAAAATAATTGGAAATAATTGGGACTGAACTATTGATTCGGTTAAGAACTGTAAAATATGCGGGTCAACTCTGTCTTTTCTTTTTTGTTTCTCTTTCATCAGGCCTACTGGGGAGATGTCAATGAAACCGAATCAATAGTTCGGTCCTATTGATTTTCCTCACTATGAGGTGTTGTAAATTATGAAAATCAGTGGGACAGAATTATTGATTGAATCTCATTTACCAATAGCATCAAATTATTGATACATTCCATCAATTTATCAAGAAAACAAATTAATCAATCTTGTTTCCGACAAATTGAATTTTTAATTTCTAAAAGTTAAAAAAGTTGAGCAGGAAGCGGAGCAAAGAACTTAGCATACAATACTTCTTGCCACTACCAAATAACTTAAATCTACATTTTATATAATTTTTGAAATTTGCTGAGTAGGTTGATAAATAAAATGAGTTTGGCATATCGTGCCAGATTCATAAAACTTCATTAATTATTGCTAAAACTTCTATAATGAAAATATTATATATTTGCTCACAGATATAACAATTGTAATGTTAAATTACTTAAGAAGAAAATGGAAAGACCTTAGAGCATCCACATTAATCTGATGTATTAGTTTCTAATTCAGTTTCAGAGATGTGGGAGAGTTTCTTATTTAGAAACTATGCAGTAAAGTTTCTTATTAAGAAACTGTTTATAAACTCCATGCTAACTAAATAATTGGCTCAAATTATTTCTTATTTTTTTAATTTGTTGCTTACGTGGCTTAATAGAAACTCTAAAATTAATTTCAGAAATGTGAGAGTTGAAAATTTTAGAGATCTTAATTACTAAAAAGTGGCTAACAGTTATTTAGAATTTCATTTGAGTTGCTGGAATGTAGATGCTCTTAAAAAAAAAAAAAACATATCACCTGGTAAAAATATTACTCTGCAGAGTTATGCGTACGTAGTTCAAGGAAAAAAAATACTTGCAAAACATGTTTTCCAAAGAGACATAATCAGAAAATTAAAATCGAAGAGCTGAATAAACTGTTATAATTATTTTATAAAAGGACTGAAAAAGATTCTACTTAGAAAAATTATAAATTATAAAAGGACTGAAAAAGATTCTACTTAGAAAAATTAGCCATCTAACACTTCTAAATCCACTCCTAATTAATTTTACATACAATAATTATAAGAAGCGGGTTCAAATGTTTTTATTTTTTTGTGCATCCATCATGTTTCAATTTTTAGAGTCATAATAACTTAAAATTTAGAATTTAAAATAAAAACCGTTATATATATTCTATTCTATATCATTTTTTCTCTGTACACACATATATTCTATTCTATATCATATTCTATATCATTTTGAGCGTTGAAAATTAAAGTTAGACAAAATTAGAAAAAAATTCTGTTAAACTAGTTATGGGGCACGCTCGGGTATGATGACTCGGGAATCAGAACATTTCTCTAAAATTTAATAAGATTATGAAACCTCCCCTAAATATAATTACATTGAAAAAAAATTATTTTACCGTGAAAATAGTTGCTATGGATGTGCCACGTGTTTGGGGGAGCTATCCATTCCGTTTTGTAAGTTGGTATTCGTCGGCACACGATGTAGCGCAAAAATCTATGGATCTTTTCTTCATTCCATTCGCACAGATTCATGTTTGGAATGGGATATGAACTTTTGTAACTTCAGTCGTTTCAATACGCACAATTTGATTCTAAGGTGAAATTCTCATTTTTATTTATTCTCTGTGAATTGTGAGAAATTTAAATACAATATTTTTTTGTCAGTTAACGAAAGGTTCAGGTTCCTCTTTCTTTTTATATCGAGCCGAAATGGTTAGGTCTGTTTTAAACAAATATCTTTCCCATAAAAAATGTCTTAATAGACACGACTCTCAAAATTTGAACTTGAATATTGGTTAACAAAATTTTACATAACTATACATGACTAAGTAATTATCTTTTTAAGGAGTCTATATGATGTTTATGTCCAACATATTAATTGCAAGGGTCATATGATGAATGAATTACATTAGTACCAACTTGTTCCACTTGCTAATATTAAACTGAATTTTCAATCGAAAATGAGGCTGCCAATACGAATGGGATTAATGGAATATTGGAATGGCACGATTTCTTAAGGAATGGAACCGGATTATTGATTAAAAATAAAGCAGATATCATTGTTGGGAGGCGTCACACTGTGTAACGAGTTGCATGTTGATCGAAAAGAAGGTGAAACATATAAAGGTGACGGAACTTGGATGCGAGCAAGTATTCAAAATACTTTTAAGTCGAATCACAATTAATTGGGTTAATTTTCTATATATCCTTAAAGACTTCTTCAATTTTCTATTTACCCTCGTACTCTGAGTTATATCTAATATATCTCTCAACTCTGATTGTTCTTTTCTTTTTACCCCTTGAGTTAATAACTCACAATAAAATATTATCTAATTTATTATTTTCCAATCTTACCCTTATCCTTTCTCTCTTAAAAACTGAAATCGAGTTGCATAAAAATTTTCTACTCAAAATCCAGTCCGTCTGTTTCAGTGACGCAAACAAAAAAAAAACTCAAACCTCTTCTCTCCATTAAGGGGTTGACGAGTCCGTGATACTGCAGATATCTAGCAAGAGAAGCATTCCTCAATTAAGGCTTGCTTTCACCAGCTACAAGCACATCTATGGCCGGGAGTACACCAAGGTATAATTAATTTGGATGTTCCTTAATTAAATGCTACAAGCACATCTATGGCCGGTACCTGTGAGAGTTTTGGGCCCATGCAGTTCAATTCCATTTCAGCCTGAGGCGAGACACTGCCCCTGAACAGAGTTTGCATTATTGGAGTTCGCTTGGCATGATCCAGTGTGATATCAGTCCATATTGCATATTGCATACATATTGCCCCTGAACAGAGTACGATTAGAATTCGCTGTCTATTTAGATATAGGGGGTCCGTTTTAAATTCATGCCAAATTAAAAAGAACCGACGCAAATCTCATTCTACTAGGTGAGGTACTGCACTGGGTCTAAATTCTTCTTAATAGGAAAACACAGCTAATCTAGACTATAAACAAAGTATAAAATGCATGTACTGTAAATGGAAAACTACAGCTAATCTCGACTACAAGCAAAGTATTCACTTGTGTAATATCAAAATGAAAGAATAATAAGAAATTGAATGCAATCTCTTTTTCTCCTTTCTAATACTGCTCAAAGCCTCAAAGCCTCAGTTTCTCCTATATTTTATGCATATTCACAAAAGAAATCGCAAATCTGGGTCGTGAAAAATGCAGCACATAAAACGCATCTTCCATTTAGTTGCATTAAAAAAAATTAGAGAGAAAGGACAAGGGTATTTATACTGGTGCTGAGTAATTTCTTTTGTTTGCGTCACTGAATTAGAGATTTTTCTGTTTTGAGTAGAAAATTTTGTGTATGCAACTCGATTTCAGTTTTTAAAAGAGAAAGGACAAGGGTAAGATTGGAAAATAATAAATTAGACAATATTTTATTGTGAGTAATTAACTCAAGGGATAAAAAGAAAAGAACAATCAGAGTTGAGGGATATATTAGATATAACTAAGAGTACGAGGGTAAATAGGAAATTGAAGAAGTCTTTAAGGGTATCTAGAAAATTAACCCAAATTAATTTAGTGTTTATTTGAAATATAGAGATTTGGTTTGAGATTTTTATCAAACTAAAATGAACAACTCATATCTCATTCTGCATGGTCAGGTATTCACTATTATAAAATATTGAGTACGCACGGTTTTGCAACTGTGCCTACGGAAGTTGTGTATAATAGAGTCGGCAAATTATATACAATTTTAAAACCATATTTATTTTTCCAAAAACATAACGATTTTTTTTCGCCAACACTAATCCTACACACTTTAAAAACCATGTATAATTCATATTTAAAAAGAAAAAATATAAATAAAACTCTAAATTTGAGTTCAAAAAACACTACATTTACCAATATACCAAAAACACTAAACTAAATTTCAAAAAACTATAAATTTAAACAAAACGCATACCAAAAACATTACATTTATAAATCTAAGAACATTTACAATTATATTACATAAACTTTTACATAAACAACATTCTAACTTAAAAAAAGTACAACAAAAAACAGCAAATCTGAAATTTATACATTTACTTGAACAATATCTATGAAAAACTATGGTAAAAGAATACAAACAAATTGAAAACTAGAAAGGAAAATTTTAATCGGAAACTTCAACTCAAATTTTGAGACTCTTCCCTTTATTTTTTGGGGCAGAAAAATGCAGTTATGCCTATAGGAGATAACGATTGTAGATCGCCTCATTAGCTTTTTCGAATTGGGATTGTATGCTGAATTGTGACACTTGAGTGCTGAGTTATGCTCGTTTTAAGTTTCTTCGTTGGAAATCGCCTTCTCGGTGAAGATATTGCCTCCCTTAGCTTACTCCTCACCCTAACCTCACCTGTTTAGAAGAAATGCCTCCGAGAAATACTTGTACATAAAAGAGATGCTTTGGAAATGAGATAAATGGCTTAGAAAAAATTGATAGAGATGCATTATAAGGCCCATATTGATGACGTAGAAAAAAAATATATTTATATCATCAGCACGGATCATACAATAAAATCGTGTACAATTGCTGGAGTATTCATATACATGCTTCTGAAAATGCGCTACAACATTCATACACTGCCTTTAATAAATAATTGTGTACAATTGAGTCAATTGTACACAGTTTTTTTAATAAAGAACCGGGTATGAATGTTAGAGCACATTGATACATGTTTTTTTATTATTAAAAATCATGTATAACTGTTGGAGCTCATTTTCAGAAGCATGCTTTCTTGCTTTGAATACGGATTTAATAGACATTTTGAGAAAACGTGTATAACATACCGTATATAATTGGTGTTTTTGTAGTAGTGATTGTATTGGATATAAATTTCTTGGATATAGAAACTATCTCTGAGGACTAGAGATATAAATGTTAATTATAAATGGACAATCGGATCACCTGACATAAGATTAAGACATGAAATTTGAAAGAATGAAGATACATTATGCAATAAACATCTACAATACATGATTGGTAATCTTTAATTTTATATTTTTTTAAGTTAAATTAAAGATCAAATTATCTAACTAGTTTAATATCACCAAAAATTTCTATCCGAAATCGATTTCGAACCGATAATCTTTAAATTTTCTAGTTGTTACAGTTTTTCTGATATTTTTTTCAGAACTTAATTTTACAAAGTTGATGAATTCTGCTTGGCATAACTATAACTACTATTTCTAAGACTAAAGTATGTCAAAATATAAATGCACGCGCTTTCTTTTCTTTCTTCTTATTATTTAATAATTTAGCGCACACAACACACAATGATATGTATAAATTAACTTTGAAGGAAAGAATCTTCCAAAGTAATATAGAATAAAAAAAAAGGAAGACTATCAAAGACAATTCAAATTATGTTGTCATTCACTTTAAGAAAAAAATAAAAACATGAAAAATTCAAATAGTTGTCATTCACTTTAAGAATTATGTTCAGCATTTCTTTGTTATAGGAATATAGGTACTCTGTAATTTTTCTTATCAAACAGATTTTTTATTTTAAAAGATGTATATATTCCACTAAAATGTATATTTCTTCTCTTTATGTGAGTTTCTAAAATTACTATATATGCAATTTGTGCAAACATCAAAGCAAAATATCATAATAGGAATTTGATATTATTTATTTTGTTTTAATCATAAAACCGAGCATATTAATAAGGTAATACTTTTTAGCCATAGTGTAATTGAGCAAAAACAATTTAATCATAATCTAAAAAACCAATAATGCACATTATAGAAAACTATGTCTATGTTAAGCATTAAGTCACAAATTAAAAATTCAATACACAGTGAACACACTGAATATGAATTGAATCACCTAATTCTCAATCCATACTAGATAATAAAAGATAACACACATAATAATACTATAAATTATTATCTTTCAATATCCGTATTTATAATCTTGATATGATTTTTTCACGGTTCTTCTATATATTAACAAAAAAATTAAAAATGGAAAAAAAAATGGAAAAGAAAAAGATGGTAAGGCAAGGTCTTGCCACTGCCATGGTCCGGGGCACAAATTATTTTTTAGATCTTACATTATCCTCCATAGCCCTTTGACTCAAATAATCTGTAACGTGTACTCTATAAACTCAATTACCCTTCATAAATACAGAAGGCAGCACAATCAACCACGCTGGAAGGAACGAAGTCAATATAGTGTTTATGCTCAAAGAATTTGTAATCTATACTATTAACGAGTCCGGCTAATATGACATTGGTGTCATTCCAAATTCAATAACACCACATCGTGTACCGTTGGATCTGCTTTAATATTCGTGTTTTGCACGAATATTAAAGACACTAGTGTTTTGCACGAATATTAAAGCAGATCTAACAGTACACGATGTGGTGTTATTGAATTTGGAATGACACCAATGTCATATTAGCCGGACTCACTATTAACATAAGTACTATGCTATTAAGGTTAGAGAGTAGAGACCCATTCCTTTTATAGCGGACATCACCCGCCACAGAAAATTCACATTCCCCAACAGATCCTCAATTTCTCATTATCAACTTCTTTTAATTTTAAACTTTTTTTTGGTGTACCTTTTCATTTAAAATTAAACAAAAAAAAAAACATCGACCAACTCAGCGTGAATACTTCTCCTCCTTCCAAAGGTTTCTAAAACCAAAAAATATATATACTCTTTCTCCGCTATTCACGTCCTCTCTGTAATCAACTCACAGTCCAGACTCCAGAGAGAGGATTCTCTCTCTGTGTCTCTCCATCCGAAAGATTCCTTTCCATTTATCTCCTCGCCTCTGTTTTTTTTTTTTTTTCACTCGTATATATTACTAACATACTGCCAGGCGGGCTAGTACCACGCCTTGATCTCCCCACCTCGCCACACCCCTTGTCTCCTTAGCTCCGCATACTGACACACAACCAATCCTCTCTCTCTTCCTCTCTTTTAAATTCTATCTCTGGTCTCACCATGAGAGGAGGAGGCAACTCCGCCTCCACCAGTCAAATGCGGAGATGCGCCTCTGATCAATATTTAAAGGGCAAGGTTCTCAGCAGCGCCGGATCCTCCCCTGGGAGCTCCATTAGAGGATCCGATAATGACTCTGAGGAGTTTGTTGAGGTCACGCTTGATCTCCAAGACGACAATACAATTGTACTTCGAAGTGTTGAGCCGGCCACAGCTGCAGCTGCTGGAACGGATCCAGTATCAGAATCCTCTAGCACCCCTGTCTCAGCCCGATCCACTACTACCTCAAGGACTCCTTCAATCGTGCGCACCTCCTCTTACAAGCTCGTCCAGTTCTCACAAGAACTGAAGGCAGAGGCAGTGGCGAAAGCAAAACAATTCTCTCAGGATTTGAAGGCGGAGTTCAAGAAACTATCACGAACTCATAGCCATGCTGGTCCCGCCGGTGCCAATGAATCTGGCATTGAGTCAGCTCTGGCGGCCAATGCTGCCAGACGGCAGCGGGCACAGTTCGATAGGACAAAATCATGCGCTCACAAGACCTTACGTGGTCTCAAATTCATCAGTGGTAGTCATGCCAATTCGTGGGCTGAGGTTCAACGCAACTTTGATCGACTTGCCAAGGTCAGATTCATCTCTCGCTCTAATTTTGCACAATGCATTGGTGAGATGTGTTATTTTTTTTTGTACTTTGGTGATTTTGTTTTACTTTCGTGTTCTGAGAGTTCTTGTTTTATTGGGAATAGGGATGGTGGAATCGAAGGAATTTGAATTTGAACTATTTGACACATTGTCAAGGCGAAGGAGGACGAAGATGGATAAAATCTGTAAAGATGAGCTGAAATAGATCTGGTCGCAGATCACAGATCAGAGCTTCGATTCCAGGCTTCAGATTTTCTTTGAAATGTATTAATTGATATTTCAATTGTCCTTGTTTTCTCCCACTGCATGTGCATTAATGGGAGTACTTATTAGTTTTTATTGGTTTGAAAATTTTCATTTCAGGGTTGATAAGAACGCGGATGGAAGAATAACAGAAGCGGAAGTGAAAGAGGTACGCTAACCAGGCATTGTTCTTTCGTTTTTACATTTTACTTTGCAGAGTTGACCATTAGAAATTAACTTTATACAGTGGTTAGACCATTAATCCATTATATTTCTTAGTGCTGAATATAAGTGAACAGCGCATGTATGAATAATAGCGTATGTTATAAACCAGAGTCCGAATCTGCTACGATTCCGACGTGGATCGTAGGATCCTAAAATTTCAAGATCAATGGTTCAAACTTTTCCGTGTGCGGAACTCGGAAACTTTTTTCAGTTTTTGAAAAAGTAAAATTTTATGCACGTATCTTGAGAAAGACCAACTGTTGAGATGGAATCGCAGGGTCCGAGAATCACAGCAGATTTATTTTCTATAAACCATGGAACTCATTAATGATCCCAGGTTAGTAAAACTTGACAAGATACGAGTTCACCAACTCCAAAAATTAGGCGGGGGCGCGGGGCTCACGAGCAATAATTCTCTGAAAAGACCACAAAACGAGAATTTGGCAGTTTTGGTAGGCTTTGTGGGTATATAAGAAATTTTCATAAATTTTGATAAGAGACAGCTTTTGTAATTCTAGGCTTTGAAAAGTATGGTTGGCTCCTTTCTTGTTTTGTAAATTACGTGCGGGGTCCCAGGCAGCTTTTGTAGTTTCTTGGGGATTTGGGCGTAAGAAATATTTCCCAATATCCCGTATAAATCCAATTGCAGTCGTTGAGCGAAACGAGCAACATCAACCATTTGTTATTTTGTTACAAAGCAATGAAAACTAAATTACACTTTCCGCCCTGGGTTGGAAAGCATATATCATATATGCAGTGGGTGAGGGGTATTTTCGCCATCTCAACCAAAAGAGATAAATGGCAGATTGACTGACTCTTTCTTTATTTCTTTCAACAATTGCTCGACTTTTTGGGTCTCAATGTCAGCCAAAGTCTGATACCTGTTAAATAATCTAAACATTATTTATTATCACCAATGAATTTAAATATTGTTCAAAGACTTTGAAGAAGTCTCTCTAAGTAAAAATTTGTGATTTAATATAGTTGATTTGACAAGGTCTCTATGAATATTATTTTTCAGATAATAATGCTCAGCGCGTCAGCCAATAAATTGTCAAGATTGAAGGAGCAAGCGGAGGAATACGCAGCACTTATCATGGAAGAGCTGGATCCAGAAGGCCTGGGCTACATTGAGGTGTTGACACAGTAAACCCACTTTATTTTATTGAATATATAATCCGCATATGAAGTATAAATAACAGAGGGGGAATTATTTGATAATGGTTATTTTAACAACTTAATAATGAATTTAAAAATATTAAATATAGTTAAAAATTGAGAAAGTAAATTTATAAGTATATTATTGAATATATAATAGTCTAACAATTAAATTTCATACAATTTACTTATTTATTTATTTATTAGTAGTTTCTAGAATATTTATTTATTTATTCTTGGTCCACCTATGTCTGTCCTTTGGGAATTGGAAAGCTGATTTGCTTTTTTGGCTAGATCTTCAAAATTTAAACTCGTATATTCGTTTACAAATCCCTAAACTACGAATTGCGATCGGTTTGATCACGTCGTTGAAAAAACCTATTTTTTTTTTAATTATTCTGTCATATTTTAAAAATATTAATCTAGTAGTATTTTATTAAAATTAAAAAATTTAGAAAGCAACAAAGTTTTAGGATAGTGAAACGCGATGCAGTAAATACTTGAAAGTTATACGTGGTCTTGAACTTTCCCCGTCCGAGATGAAAATAAATCTGCTGTGATTCTCGGGGAATCACAGGACCTTGCGATCCAATCTCATCGGTTGGTTTTTCTTGAGATGTGTGCATTTTCTTGAGATGTGTGCATGAAAATTTACTTTTCTAAAACGTTTCCGAGATCTGCACACGGAAAAGTTTGAACCGTTAATCTCGGAATTTCAAGAACCTGCGATCCCTCTCGGAATCGCAGCAGATTCGAACTCGTCTGAGATCGACTGGGAGCTGAAACAGTGAAAAAAAAAAAGCGTCTCTCTTTCCAGAGTCTATCTGTCCAGTTTCAGAGAAACGATTATTTCGTGGGGGTAAATACAAATAGTAACATGGAAGCCAGGACAAAGCGCGTTGTGCTTGTGTGAAAACGCCATGTTGGTTGGGACTTGGTCCACTTGATCCAGAGTCCGGATCCCCTAATGTAACCCAATTTTTGAGTTTTGACGTGTACGGTGCCTATTCGGTGGTAGCGCACGGGGCCAGTATTATTTGTGGGGTCCAGGTTCTTTAATATTCGTGTTAGAGCACCTTGGACCGTTGGATCAAAACTCAAAAATTGGGTTACTGCACTGGATCTGAATTCCTTGATCCACTCCCCATGTTATGCACTCGTCACCGGTTGACTATATATATTTTTTAAGTTTTCCCGCGAAATAATTCCCACATTTACCTACTGCCTTTCATTTATTACATTTTTTGGCTTTCAAATAATCAATAAATTCTCCTACAAAATTGATTATTAGATGTTTTAAATTATGATTATCTTTTTTCTGTGGTAATTACAAACAACCATACAAAAAAACAAAAACACGCAAAGCACAAGAAAGTTTTGTTTTCCCCTTGCATTGCCAAATGTGAATAAAATATTCTTTTTGTTAGAATAACAATGGTGCTTACTTCCCAATTCCCATAAAGCCTTGCAATTGGGAAATTGTCAGATTGTTTCCAGGCTTTATCCCAAAATGGTTCTGTTGGCGGAGTCCATATCCTCGACGGTACCGTAAAAGATTCCCTTTTACAATTAGCTATTTACGGTTGAGATTAACTCTCAGCCGGTTTAGGATTCGGGCTGACTGAGGGGGCAGTATTATTGGGCTTTGAGATTCGTGCCAAGTTAAAAAGAACGGTCCAGATCAAGTAATTGTAAAAGATTCCCTATTACGGTACCGTCGGTGATATGAATTCTCTGTTGGCGTACACAGTTTTGTCACATTGTACGAAGCATCTTGTCTTTGTTTCGTTTTGTTTTTGTTGTTTTTTTATACAACTCGTTTTTTTTTTTGCTTGAAGCAGAACTCCTGAGACTGAGGGATCACATTAGGAAAATCCATCCTTAATTGTCTAGTACTTATTAAAGTTACATATTATAAACTTCAATAATATATATTTTAAAATAAGTATCTAAGACTTGATTGTAAACAGAATTTCGGGTGAATTCTATCTTCTATACTAATCCCAAATATATTCACCTTATTTTTTCCAGATCTCCAAAAAATATTCTCGTTGAATAGAAATATTCTTGTGGAGAGTTTATTTATGTTCCCATATTAACTAACGCACCATGATTAGTAAGATCTTTAACATTGGCCTTTCAGTAATTCTCGTTTACTTTGGCAAATGTTAAGAATAACTTCTAACTCTAGCTACTACTCTGTCAATCACAATAAATGCACTCGAAAAAGAAAAGGCAGGAGTGCAGGACTGTTTAGTCAAATCCTTGACCTCTTCATGACTCTGGGTTTCCTTAAAAGCAAAGTATTCCCATTCAATTCCAGTTTCCCACCATCTACAAACCACAACCACAAATCACACAACCACTTTTTGTGGAATTTCAATACAGAATTTTGTTTTCAAATCAAATCTCATCATCCTTTTCCTAGTGGTTCAACAGCTGTCAGAAATAATCTGTGAATTGAAATTGACATGCTGCACGCAACTGTGATTCTACGGTTTTTTTTTTTTTTTTTAATTGACCTCCTCTTGCTTGGCTCCTTTATTCACGTCTTACCCCACCACCAACCGCTTTTAACGAACAGTAAGCTTAAATGCATACATATGGCGCCATAAATGTTCCTTTGTTTTAGTTCTTTTGTTTTATTCTTTGGTTTTCACATGAAGGGTTTTAATTTATTGGTACCAATTCAATCATTTTCTACAGTTTCATTGTTAGTTCAACTTGGAATACTAGTCAGCTTAATTAATATATATCAACTTTTTAAACGAACTAACAAACTTTTTTTGGGCAAGGCCTATAGTATCCTTCCATGACCAAATTAGTAAATTAAAGAAGAGTAATAGGAGACATACCGTCTATATTTAATGCATTTTTCCATGCTTAGCATGTTTATACAAACTGGTTTATGTATTTTTTTTTTTTTGGAAAAAAAAAGCATTTTCATGCCCATTTGCATTAGCAATAATTACATCACATAAAGATCATTAATAGCTACCATCAATTGAGCCCCTGACCCAGGTGAAAGGCCTCAACCAAAGCTTCACAGACCAGACTAAACTGGTTTATGTATGCTGCAAAAAAAAAATATATATATTGCTAGATAAAATTTCTGTCTGAGGTGGAGCAATATTGGCACTACACCATATTATATGAGAAAAAGCTCAGTGTTAAATTTTGACCATCTGATTAAACAAAGATAAATAGGGAATGTTTAATTTGCGTTTTAAACTAGTTCCAACTTTTAGTAAGAAAATATTCACTATAGATATGGATAACTAGAAAATTATTTTTCTGTCATTGTCATTTATGTTAGAAAACATCAATAATATAGCATAACCATCGATCAAATGAATATGAACCATCCAACAAAAACTGTGTATTGGAGCAATTTTCCGGAAAAAATATCTACTTACTAGAGCATAAAGGATAAGTTCCTTACAATGACCATTATTTTTTTTTACTATCATTATCACTTTCTGAACTAACAATAAATTACAATGACATACAGTTGTGGCAACTAGAGACATTACTGCTACAGAAGGACACATACGTTAACTACAGCCAAGCAATGAGCTACACCAGCCAGGCACTAAGTCAAAACCTAGTCGCGCTTAGACCGAAAAGCCCAATGCGTAAACTTAGCACCAAATTACGCTATTATTTAGAAGACAACTGGCGCCGCATGTGGGTCCTAGTCCTTTGGATCATGGTCATGATTGGCCTGTTCATTTGGAAGTTTGTGCAGTATAGAAACCGATACGCTTTTCATGTCATGGGGTACTGCCTTTCAGTTGCTAAAGGTGCAGCTGAGACTTTAAAACTTAACATGGCTCTTATTTTGTTACCAGTCTGTCGAAACACAATTACATGGCTGAGATCGACTCGTGCCTCAAGATTTGTTCCATTTGATGATAATATTAACTTTCACAAGGTTAGTGCTATGTTTCTTTATTATTGCCTTCTATTTGAAATTTCTGGGAGTGCAATTTTGTATATACTCATGATTCCAAATAATCTCACAGTGCATGCTATTACCTTGTGAAATGTGAAGCATTTTATATACACCACAAATATCATATTCCCCCAGTGTGCGGAAACATTCTTCATACACTAAGTACCTGCAGAAATTATAGCTTCAGCATTTTAAAAAATTATGTGAGGGAGGGGGTTATTAGGATATTTAATTTTTTATATGTTTTGAAATCATATTATAGAATTTTCATAACTTCACTGGTTGAATGGGATAATCTTGACGTTCTACAGGGGCTTTCATGAAATTTTGGTACATTCTATAATTTACAACAAATGCATGTGGCTTTGGCAGCAGGCAGCAATTATTGTATGAATTTATTGTGTGGCCTCCTTTATTGTGAGTTTATAATAGTTGTCACTCTGTTTTGGAACTCACTATTCATGTGCGTTGTCACCTTTGTGCTCTAACATATCACAATTTTGTTAGTCTACAATAACTTTTAAGATGAGTCCTTGCTGTTTGCAAATTGCAACTCTGCTCTAGTGATACCATGCCACTAGTCACTACTTTAAAACTTACATAATCTGTCTCTTAATGGTCCTTAGACACAAGATATTTCTTTTAAACACAAGTTATGCATCCTTATGCTAGGTGGAAACATAACATTTCATACAGTGGGGACACATATTGGACCATACTGCTTGCGTCCACTTTAGATAGTTTAGTAGCTGACCTAGTGTTAGTGTGTTCCCCAAGAGTTCCCTCCCTGTTTCCCACTTATCACTACTTTTTCCTCTTACATACACCAAGAGACATCTGGACATGAAGGAGACCATTTTCTAATTGAAAACTAAAAAGTTTTCTGAGGATTCTTCAGAATAAAATTAGTTAAATTTTGCAATTTGGTCCCTGGATTATTTAGAAGTACTTATTTAATTGCTAAAAAAATTCTGGTGGTGAACCTATCCCCTCACTCTTTACTTTACTCTTTTATAAGAACAGCTTTTAGAAGGAATATTCTTTTATCCTTGTATAAATAAAAGAACTTTCCACAGAAAAATAAGCTCAAGCTATTCCAGTTAGTTGAGATTCTTTTCACTAGATAATTACTTCTTTTAATTTGTTCACACCTCAGCATCACTAGGCTACTTTATAGGCATCAATTTTGTTCCAATATTTGTTAATTTGGATCTTTGCAAGAGTTACCTGTACAAGTGTGGGACTGAATTGTAAGTTGACTTCAAATTGGAGCACAAGGCCTACGTGGCAGTTGTCGCTTCTGAGCCATACTCTGCCATTGTGTTCAAAATGCTTCAATAGAAGTCTGAATTATGGACTGTCAGCTAATGTATATTTTAAACTCATTCTTGTAACAGACTATAGCAGCAGCAATTGTGGTAGGTGTAATCCTCCATGCTGGCAACCATCTAGCAGGTGACTTCCCTCGCCTGATAAATGCATCAGAAGAAGAATACGCACCATTAAAGCCCTATTTCGGAGAAACAAAGCCGACATATATGATGTTGGTGCGTGGTGCTGAGGGCATCACTGGGATTATCATGGTAATTTGCATGGTTATTGCATTCACGCTCGCAACACATTGGTTCAGAAGGAGCCTTGTCAAGTTGCCAAAACCTTTTGACAAACTAACTGGGTTTAATGCATTTTGGTACTCTCACCATTTGTTGGCAATTGTTTATATCTGCTTGGTGGTGCATGGCGAATGCTTGTACCTGATCCACGCCTGGTACAAGAGAACGGTAAGCTTTGTTATGTTTTGCATTTATCTAAGTTTTTGGTCTGTAGTTTAGTTTTATATACCAGTTGTTTTTACTAATTGAAACCAAACTTCGTCCTAGCCTTCTTATGTAAGTTTACTAATAACAAACTCTGTTCTTTTTATTTCTCCTTATGAGTTTTGTTGGTTGTGATACAGACATGGATGTATTTGGCTGTTCCAGTTTTAATCTATGGAGGCGAGCGGACACTACGAGTGCTCAGATCTGGTTACTACTCTGTCAGGTTGCTAAAGGTGTGTATAATAAAGACCCTTTTGGCATAACATTCCTCTAGGATGTCCATTCTATTATAACATTACAGTTGTGTTATGTAGGTTGCCATTTACCCTGGTAATGTTCTAACACTACAAATGTCAAAGCCGCCAACTTTCAGATACAAAAGTGGCCAATACATGTTTGTTCAATGCCCGGCTGTTTCTCCCTTTGAATGGTACATTTTCTTTTTATTTCATATTATTTGATAAGGTGCAAACAGGCCGGCCTCACGTTTGAAAACTTCATATTTATGATAATCATGTTTGCTATTTTCACACTCCAAACATTCAACTGCATTAACGCTTCTTCTCTTTGCTGGAAGTTTTGCATTTATCGTCGATTTTTTTCAATAACTCTAAAAGTTCCAAAATCTTTTTGCTTAACTACTAAATAGATATTCGGATTTGAAATGCTTTTGAATATTTTAAAATTCAACTTCAAATGTGTGAATTTTATTGAGTTAAAACTGACATTTGTCATATGAATTTGTATATTGTCTCAACCATTCCTGGTTACATGTTTATTAGGCATCCCTTTTCAATTACTTCAGCACCTGGGGATGACTTTTTAAGCATTCATGTGAGGCAACTCGGTGACTGGACAAGAGAGCTTAAGAGAGTCTTTTCATTGGCTTGTGAGCCTCCTGTTGCTGGTAAAAGTGGCCTCCTCAGAGCAGATGAAAATACCAAAAAGAGGTATATTTATATTCCATTTTTCAGGTTGTTTGTCTGAAGAGATAATAAGTTATTACGATGACAAAACTTGAAATTCAAATTCTTCTTCGCTCCAGAAGGAGATATAAAGCACAAAACTTAAAATCTAGGGGGAATTTCACGTATACCCCTCAAAAACTTCAAAATTACGTATATCCCCCACTAAAGTTTGAAATTATGTATTTCCCCCTATCGCATTAAGATCTGTGCATGTCACTTCAATATGCGTGTATTCGCATCAAGATTTGTTTTGCGCGCACAGATCTAAAATCAATTCAGACGGTAGATGAACCCTTCAGATTCAAATTTGAGTTTGATGGGCTTTATATGTTTTTAATAAAGGGTAAAATGGGTATTTTATAAATTTAGAATGAGTTTTAATATAAAAGACAATAAAATGGGTAAATTTGTGAGTATTTGAAGTTTAGAGGGGGAAATACGTAATTTCAAACTTTAGAGGGGGAAATACTTAATTTTGAAGTTTTTGAGGGGTATACGTGAAATTCCCCCAAAAATCTATATATTTGTATTTATAGGTCTGTTCAGTTAGGAAGTCAAAGTAATATGGTGGTTGATCCAAAGAGTTAAAGTGAGGTTGTTTGTCAGAAAATGTTGCAATTTTCTTGACTCTCTTGAAAATCATAGAAGTTAAACATACTTTTTTAAAAAAACTTTTTCATTGACGTAATTTTTCACTGCAGCTTGCCAAAGCTTTTGATTGATGGGCCTTATGGTTCACCCGCACAAGATTACAAAAACTATGATGTGTTGTTGCTTGTTGGATTAGGGATTGGGGCAACACCATTTATTAGTATTTTGAAAGATCTACTCAACAATATTGTGAAAATGGAGGAAGAAGATGTAAGTTTTCTTGTTATTGTGTTAGCAACCATGATTTAGTTACTGCTAGATGCTCACTCATGCTAGCTATCCCTGTCGA
The DNA here is from genome assembly GCA_025461045.1 of Carex parvula. NCBI lineage: Eukaryota > Viridiplantae > Streptophyta > Magnoliopsida > Poales > Cyperaceae > Carex > Carex parvula. The sequence continues at coordinate 27,120 of JAJGRW010001556.1, forward strand.
TTGTGGACAAAATGGAAAATGAGAACATAATATTTACTTGCATCCTATATTTAGTTGCATTTTATTACGACAGTATTTAGGATGGATTATTTGCAAAGTAACCCTTCTTTGCTTAGTATTGGATTATGGGCTTCTGTATTATGTATTTCACGACTTTTACAGACCTTTACTACTTATCTAATGTCTCTCCCTTTTTTTTCCTGAAGGAAGCATTTGAAGATCTGTATCCGCCACTCCCCATAAACCGTGCGCATGTTGACTTGGGAACGCTAATGCGAATCTCATCTCGACCAAAAAGATTGTTTAAAACGACAAATGCGTATTTCTATTGGGTCACACGCGAACAGGGTTCCTTTGATTGGTTCAAGGGTGTCATGAATGAGGTTGCTGAGCTAGACCAAAGGGTACATTTTACTCATCATGCTCGATCATTCAAACTTAAGAATAAGATATAAGAAAAGAGAAACTCTGTATATTTGGTACCCATCGAGAATGCTAACCTAATAATTGTACTTTTAGGGTATAATTGAGATGCACAATTACCTGACAAGTGTTTATGAGGAAGGTGATGCCAGGTCAGCCCTTATTACAATGCTCCAAGCACTAAACCATGCCAAGAATGGTGTAGATGTGGTCTCCGGAACCAGAGAATGAGCATTGTTCCCTCTTATCAATTCACTGCATTGTTTTCTTCTTATTGGAATTCAATGACAAATGCATGGTGATGAAACCCTTTTCTTATTGTGTGCTGTAGGTTCGAACCCATTTTGCGAAACCAAATTGGAAGAAGGTTTTGTCTAAAATTGGTTCCAAGCATCCTTATGCCAAAATAGGTAATTTCACTTACAGCGATTTTTTTTAATCAGAAAAGCACAACTATTCTTGGAGATTTAGATACTCTGGATCAGCTGGTTTGTTACATTCACAGACTGGCATAGGAATACTTACCTGGGAAAACTAATACTATACCTGCTGGTCTGTTCAGATATACCCTACTGTATAATGCTTGATGTGAAAGGAATTGAAAATTTGGTCATAACTTCTCTACGGATTCACTCAAATAGTAGTGGTGTCACAAGGAACCAGCCAAATATTATACATTTATTTTTCAAATTTGCCTCAACTATACCCACTAGCCCTAAATTGTGTAATCAAGTACAATACTAGCATTTACTTTTTTCCAGTATAACTGTATAACTATGATTATGATAACCAAACGTCCAAACATACACCAAATTAGCCAAAGAAACAACCTTTAGTTGCACACAAAGTACTTTTTTAAGTATAATATTGAATTTTCTTGAGGTTATTGTGTAATATTATGTTTATGCAGGAGTGTTTTACTGTGGGGTCCCACTACTGGCCCAAGAACTAAGCAGACTTTGCTTTGAGTTCAACCAAAGAGGTGTAACCCGTTTTGAGTTCCACAAGGAGCATTTTTGAGCAAATCTGCACGTACATAGCTTCATAAAATTTACTATTTATTTTGTTTAGTTTTGTTGTCCATAATTAAAAATGTGCACTATAATAGTATAGGAGAGGAGGGGAGGTGATTTGTCTTTATACTTCGTTTGAGATTCAAGGAGGGACGACGAAGAAAAGCAAAGACAAAAATATTAAAGTACTTGGTCGAAGACAGGACGAGGAAATGGAGCCTTCTTCACCATTTAAAAAGAAAACAAACAAAAGAAATACTAATGTAAATGTACTTATAGGCATACAGGTTATGTCGTTGAAAAATTAAAAAGAAATTATGTATAGTTTTTGGCGTTTCGAGGGACAACTGGCCCAAATAAAGGGGCAAAAAAAGAGGGGAAAAACAAGGTGGAGTCGAGGTCTCTACAGCTGTTGTTTGACTTTTTTATCTTTAAACATGGAGAAACATTTGGTGGGGAAACATTTGTTATTTCGGAATTGAAAGCGCTCAAACACCTGTGACCTGTGGGCCACTCTGAGGGTAGTTTGGTACAAGCACCTTTAGTATGTCTATGTTTCCACTTGCAGCATTTTATGTGTATTTGTGATTTACTGATTAGTAATTTTATGGGTGAAAATGAAGTTATATCAGGATTGGATAGAGGTTATTTTGGGTCCAAGAAATGTTTAGGTTAACGATTCATTTTGAAACCATTAGTGGTTGATATGTCTAATTGTATATGTATTTATCCGAGCTTGTAAATCATTAGTGGTTAATACGTCTAAAATGAAAATAACATATATTTGAAATCGTCTGCCAGCGAATGATTTGGTGGTAGTACAAATTGGTCAATGTTTTGGTCATGTACATCTTTTTTACTTTTCTTGGAGAAGTCAATGTCATTTTCAATGCACAAATGGTCAATTATACAAGATTTTTACGGTTAGTTCCGATTGCCTACCAAGTACCAACCAACAATTTCATTAAATAAATGAAAAGAGAACTTGTATGCTACTTTAACCTATTGCCCTTGCCATTATTTTTCAATCTTCCTGGTATCAGCAATTTGACAACCGCCTTCTTGGTCTAAGGTTGGCCCAGCTCCTCAGACCTCAATCAGACCTCAAAGCAGCTTGGCCTCCATTTCAAAAAATTTCTGGGGTTGTACTTGTTCATTTCATATGATCCAACACCCATCCCACAAAGAATACGAATTCATATCCTCTGCATTAACGCAGCGTTTGAGTTAAGATCCGGACTGTCCGATTAAATCCGCACTAATAGTAAAGGACCCCGTGCATTATAGGCATGGACTGAATTGGCCCGAAATTGAATCATACGGTCGAAAAATTAACTTAAACGGTGCATTAATGAAGAGGATATGGATACCAAAGAATATCACGGTAGAAGTTGCCATTTTTATAATGTAATGATATTCAGGGGCGGACCCACATATGTTCAGAGGAGACAACTATTCCTTTGCATTTTGAATTTTTATAGAAATATATAGGTCCGGACTGAGTTTGTCTTCTTTGGAATTTTTTTTGTCTCTTTCTGAAATTCTGATTTGTAATTTGGATTAAAATTTGGATTAAAATTAGAATAAATTCTTTAAATACTGATTGATTATTAAGATTAAAAGTTAAAGTATTGAAAATTACAAGTCAGAGCATAAAAATATAACTTGGAGTATTTTTTTATCTAGTATCTGATTAGCTAATGAATTTGAATCTAATTAACTATTTAAATTTGATTTGCTATTTTTTTATCTACAAGAAAAATCCTAAATCCGTCCCTGATTATGTCAGTCCATTATGCTTTGTTTGCGTTAGCATGTGAGCAGTGGCGGATTGAAGAAAGGAGAATGGGGGTCAATTGACCTCATTTTTTTTTAATTTTTTTTATAGTTTTGTATGATTTTCTATATAATTTAGAGTAAAATGTCTTGATGCGGTAAAATTGAATATTTGACCTCTATTCTCCGCAAGAAAATTTTATATGATTAACTCCATATATATTTGACCTCCATTGTTTGAATGTCTGGTTCCGCCTCTACATGTGAGAGTGCAATATGCAAATTAAGTTGGATCCCAATTTCTTGCCCTGGGTGGAAAACTGGAAATGCATAAATGGGAAGCGCTCTCCCCTATTTTGGTCCATGGCAGTCCGGTTTTTTTAGCTCGGTAATAAAAAGATCCCAAATTCTTGATACTGGGGGTGTCAACTGGTATGGTAAGGGTTGGTTGGAAGCATTTTCATACCTGTATCTGTTACAAATTGTCCTTACTCGTATCATACCCTTACCCGCTACGAATTACTTTACCCATTATGATTGTCGGATAACAAAACAGTAGCGAGCAATAACGGGTAATGCTATTATAATAAAAAAATATTATTTACTAAATAATACATTTCACAAATATATATAGAGAGAGAGACACACACACACACGTGTTTTAAGGGTCTAAACTTTATTGAGATTTGCTGAAATTTATTTACGTTGTTTTAATAGTTAATTAAGCCTAACACAACTATCAAGAATAGTTGGAGAATTAATATTCATTACTCATTAATATATATAATATATATACTTTTCTTTATAATTATCCGATTGGATAACGGGTACGGAATATACTTTACCCGTATCCTTACTCGTTTAGATAATGAAACAAAATATTTACCCGTACCCAATAAGTTTACGGAAAATGAATCTTACTCATATCCGTTTTATCAAATATGGTACAGGTCGGATAAACGAATAAAAGGGTGCCATTGACATTCTTACTAGGCACATTAAACTTTTTTTTTTTTTTGGAGGAGATGCATATATACATTGAACTTTTGGGTCTTTTTTTCTCGTGGAGTTGTCTAAGCTATTTATTGTTTATCAGACTATCAGGTGTTGGAAACACAGAGGATAAGCTCAGCAAAACAATAAAGAAAGAAATCAACGCACATCGTGGAGGTCCCAAGATACCATTATTACAAGAGGACGCGTGGCATGACTGGTATATCACCAAACCAAAGGACGTGATATACACCGTTTGATCAATATACTGGACGGCGAGATTAGATTCTTCTAGAACTTTATAGAATATTTTTGCGTCACAATCTCTGAGACCAAGCGCGCGGCAGGTTGTTATAAAGTCTTCATGGGCGGATATTTTGATTTTTAGTGAGTCTTGCATTTTGAAAAAAAGATATAATATGATCAGAAAAAGAAAGCGTGTCCAAGCAAGGCGGGCCCCGCGCTTGTATCTTTCATCCAGTCCATTGAGACTGCGACGAGTGGCACTACACTTGAATGACCGTCCGATCAATTCTATTGGAGAATAGGAAAAGTTTTGGATCGTCCGATCAGTCCGCCTACTTTGTGGTCGGCACTCTCTGCAGAATTTGTTTGGGAGGATGTGATGCGATCTTGATCAGAAGGTCCATGATTTATTTTGGGAAGAATTTTTACGTATATTTTTAAAAGACATTAAAATTAAAATTACGTATTTTCTCCTTCTAAAATTCTTAATATCATATTTATCTTTCTAAATTAAAAACTCCACAAAAAGTTATCCAATTTATTACTTCTTATCAAACTCATTTTAAATTTATAGAGTTCGCATTTTATCCTTTATTAAAAAAAAAATGTAATTTATGTAAGAGAAAATGTTTAGTCTTCTTATTGACCGATTTGTGAGGGCAAATGATTTATTTAACTACTTATGATACCAACACTGATATTTTGGCATACATTTGTGTGTACATCAAAAGAAGAAATTTTTTTCTTTTTCACAAATCGGCTAATTAGAAGAACAAATATTTCTCTTACACATGCTTACATACTTTTATTTTTTTTAATAGAGAGTAAAATGGAAACTTTATAAATTTACAATGAGTTTTAATAGAAAAGTCAATGAATTGGATAAATTTGTGAGTATTTGAAATTTAAAAGAGTATATACGATGTTATGAATATTAGATGGGAAATACATAATTTTTTGAAGGGTATATGTGAAATTATCCTTTCTGTAAATTATTTGTTTCTTTTCATAAGCTATTAGTAATGTATGATTATCTGTATTTAAGTTCTATATTCCTAATCTTCTAGTAATCTTTAGTGCACAACATTTGGACCAATCGAGAGGACAATATATCGGAAATAAATCTGCTGCGATTCCAAAGAATCGCAGGAATTCTGCTTTTCCAAATCCAACCATTAATTTTTTGAAATGCACGAATCTCAAAAGTAGTTGTTGTTATGCACGAATCTCAAAATAAATAAACAGTTTGATTCGGAAAAGCAAGGTCCCTATGATTCTTTGGAATTGCAGCAGATTTATTTCCATACAAGATACTGTTTAATTGTAATTTTCAATATTTTGTTGAATGCAGTTATTTCAGAATCTAATATATAAAGAATGAAGTCTGTATATGGTTAATGTTTCGAAATAAGTCTAACGCACAATCAAAAAATGTCATAATTCATTTGGAATATGTTAAGAGTTTACGAACTTTTCGTTAGCAGAATAAATAGCATGAAAATAACAGCATTAACCAAAGAAAAAGGTTTTCTATCCATCACAAAGAGTAACTATATTTATACCCTCCAGCAGCTATTTTAATGGGTTATTTTCTCATTTGATCTAACTAAGAGCTAAATGAACTACATTTACAACAAACAACAAGAAAGAAAACAAGATGAAAAATTGTTAAGTAGGAACTAACTGACACCCTAGATCATCATCCATCAACCAAACCCAAAAAATAATTGCAAACATGAAAGTCAAAGCTCCCAAAACCAGATTAAAAACCCCAAAACTGCATTCTCCTCTGCTCATTATTTCTCGTCTCTTCCATTCGCCACAAGCTTTGCAAGATGGCATGTGGGTCCCATCCAAGTTGCCACCACCCGTCTTTCTCTGTTCCATTTCAGAGCTGTTACCATGGAGAAGGTTTCCTCTGTGTTGTGCTGATTCGGGACTGACGAGTGGGCCCTGTCTGTGCAAGAAATTTGAATTAAGAGAGAACTGACTCTGCAGCTTCTGATCAGAGGTAGAATAACTCTTTGGAGTTGACAAATACAACCTCCTCAAGTCGTCCTCAGAATTGCGCCGGCTGATTCTCTGGATCAACACAATAAAACACAATTATATCTTTTTGGCACATGGAGGATAAACAAAAGAAATGCTAACTTATCTGCATGCATGTATTAATAATTTTAGTTGGTAATGCTACCAGACCTGCATTTAAATGAAACTTAGTAAACTGGTACACTGGTTAAGTGGTGATAGTAAGTTACTGGTATTAATGGATGAGAATGTGGTGCAGGTTTCATGGCCATGTTGTGTGGTAAATCAAAACAGTATGGTACCGACTTCAGAAGGTTTTTGTTGGGCATTTCACAATTTACTATTAAATTTAGGTCAACGCTCACTTTGAACCTCAATTGAACAGCACTTAGCCAAAAAAATACCATCCGAATCCATGATAAGTTAACAAATAAAGGAATAACCAAATTACAAGGTCTAGAACAAAAAATGTGCACCTGATGAAGATGGTCAGGGGTAGAATAACTTTTTTGTGGAGTTGACAACAGCGTCAAGTTGTCCACAGAATTGTGCCGACTGATTCTCTAAAATCAACACAACAAAACACAGTTATATCTTTATTGGTGGGGGGAGGATAAACAAAAAATAAATATGCTAACTTTGTGTGCATGTATTAAGAATTTTAGTTGGTAATGATACCAGACCTGCATTTAAATGACACCTAGTGCACTGGTACACTGGTTAAGTGGTGATAGTAAGTTACTGGTACTAATCGATCAGGACGTGGTGCAGGTTTCATGCCCATGCTGTGTGGTAAATCAAAACAGTAGTCAACTGTTTGAGTATTGGTACTAGTCAATGGCACTAGAAACCTAGAATAAGTAGCATTATCAGTATGGTACCGACTTTGGAAGGTTTTTGTTGGGCACTTTGAACCTCAATTGAACCGCACTTAGCCAAAAAAATAATTACCATCTGAATCCATGATATGTTAACAAATAAAGTAATAACCAAATTAAGGGTCTAGAACAATTTTTTTTGTATCTGATGAAGATGGTTGGGTGTTTTCTCAAACATACACCTGTCAGCCCGATCATGCGTCATGCACCTTGTTATTCCCCATCCCTCACTACCCGATCCAACAATATCGCCCGAATGAGAGGTCTCCATTGGATAATGCTCTCTGGATCCTGAACCCGCATAATCAAACCTGTTAACCCGCCCACCAGTGGACTTGAAGGAGCGTGTATCTTTGGCTGACATTGTCTCCCAATTACTATCAATCTCTCCATATGATCCATAATTGCAACCATTATCCATTTTGGAGCTCAAAACCAGACCCGCAACCGGGCTCCAGCTGTTCTCCAACCCAACACTTCTTCTGGCCTCTACCATCTTAGCTGTCTCAAGCGCCTCAAAAACAGCACCACTGACACCCGGTAAAGAATCATCTGCCAAATTCTCAAGTACATTGATGACATTTCGGATTTCAGAAGAGATAGCTCTCGCGTTGACACATTTGATAATTGACAGGATCATCTCCACAGAAAGCACCTTCATTTGGGGCCCACCATCAGTCAAGAAAACAACCCTGATGTTAAGAGAGACCTTGCATAGGGTTCTATTACGTATGGGTTTTGCTTCACCAGAGATATAGCCAAACCCAAGTGTGAACCAGTCCCGACACCGTCAACCTCTTCTTCAAGAGCACTCGCAACTTTTAAACAAATCTGATTTACCAGCTCGCTGGAGGAGTACTTCCAGTTATTGCTTTCAACAAGGGCCTTTATGCAAAATGCACAAACCAAGGCAACATTCTTTGAGGGCTCATTAAGAAATCTGAAAGGGGTCTGCCAAGAGAGCTAATAATCTCGACCTTTTCACTCTCTGGTACCAAGGGGTCAATCCCGTATTGAGCAATTGCACATGTCAGCCTAGCACATATCTCGTGAAGAGAAGAGGTAGAATGCTCATGGCTGAATTCTAAGGCTTGAATAAGTACAGACATGATTGGGCTTATATATGGTATGATATTCTGGCCTTGAATTCTGACAAGGGCATTTAATATGGATAATTTCTGATATCCGTTAAAATTTTCAGGGTCTTTTGCATTTGAGAGATGGGACAGAAAGATGGGAATTTGTTTGGGATTTAGTTTTTCGATCTGACACATTGTAGCTTCAATTGAGGCATTT
>JAJGRW010001557.1:0-23156 GCA_025461045.1 Carex parvula
ATTTGCGATCCGACCACAATGAAGGAATATGGGCCGAATGTAATGTGAAATTAGCGAAAAAAAGAGAAAAAGGAAACAAATAGAGGAGATGTATAATGATTATTTGTTTAGAAAATAAACTTTTTAATTATCTTGTTTGGAAACAACTTTTAAATAATATTCTAGTTAAAATATTCTATTTCAAACAACATAAAGTTTTTACATATTAGTTCACATATAAATATTAGTAAAATATATTTCCAGTTTAATATAGTTTCTATTAGGATTTGAAATTAGTTGAATATTACATTTCAGTAAAAAATATTGGCGTTTCAAACATTTCGAGTTGAAATAATACTAAACTTATTTATTGTCCACGAACAATAATATAAAAAATAACAAGTTAACCACGCAATGTTGTCAATTACTTCCACACGCCTTTATTATTAATAATACGTGAGGAGAATAGTACGTACACGGATTATTAACTAAAATCCACACAAAATGAGAGAGCTACACGGCTTTTTAATGAAGGTCCGTGTATAAAGGTAATCACACACGGATGTTAGAGTAAACGTCCGTGTGTAAAGAGTTTAGGGTTTCATGGGGATGGGAGCTACACGGATTGTTAAAGGTAAAATCCGTGTAGATTAATGGAAAAATTTGGTATAAAAGGCAATCTCCTCCCGGCGCCGTTTTGATCAAGTAATTCTGATCAAAAGAAATTAAGAATTACTTGGAAAATAACTTTGTGTGCTATTCAGATATGGGAAATCGCAATCCTCCAAAAATACGTGTCTAATCCGGCCATGTGGACGAGGTGATAAATGTCCTAACTGCAGGAAGAATGGTCTCAAGACTCACATAATTGAGTGGGAGGATGTACCCCCGCCACCTGTGGTGGAAGTCTCTTCTCATTCAGAATCCGAATCCGATCCTGAGTCTTATGAAGGTGATTCGGATTCCGGTCCTGATGATCCTTACGGTCCACACAGTCAGTTTGATGATCCCAAAGTTTGGTTAAGGTTGAGAAGAAGCAAGAGAGTATGGGAAAATGTAAACAAGAAAGGAGGCAAGCGAGCAAGATATTTTCTTGAAAAGAGAAAAAGGGGAGGCAATTAGTGAGAAAGAATAGTTTTTTAATTCGGGATAGAGACTTATATTGTTATATATTTTATGTTTTTGTTTTGGTATTAAGTGATGTATCCAGTAACTATTCCTATGTTATTAATATATGAAGTATTTTTATTTTTTATTCTCTTGAACTCTATTTTATTTAACCTTTTTTGTGCTATTCACATTTTTGAACATTTACACTTTCCAAATTTGAATTTATGATGCATGTAAATAAGTTAAACAAAGCTTGTCTCAAAAATTTATCAAACTTGGAAAAGTCCATTTGAGGACAGACAAGTATTAGTATTTGGTTTTAAATATTAGTTCAAATATCAAATATTAATAAAAAATATTTACATTTCAAACATTTCTAGGTCAAATATCAAATATTAGTTCAAAATAATACATATAATAATTCATTATCACTTCAAATAATACAAAAAATAAGAAGTAAATTCACTTAATATTTTTAATTACTCTGCACGGACTTTTTTTTTAATAATACGTGTAGAAGGGTCTTTCTACACGGACGTTCAACGTAAAAGTCCGTGTAGCTCTCTTCATTCTACACGGTTGTTAGGTTAATATCCGTGTAGAGAGAGGGTTACAATATAATAAATGACTTGGCTCGCGCCGCTTCGAGTCCTTTGCCAATTTCACCTATCTATTTCTCGAAGGCCGAGTACCCTCGTTGCGATTTCTCCAAATGCTCAACCTTCCTCTCCAACTCAGATTGAAGAACTTCTCCCGGGAGGCTGCATGTGCCTGTTCTGCCTTCAGAGGAGGGAGAAATCTGAGTTGGGAGAGGAAGGTCGAGCATTTGGAGAAATCGCTTGCTGTGGAGTTGTATTTCTAAAAAGAAAATGATCCCTATGAAGGTTTGGTACAGGAACTCAATGCTCAATTGCAGGTTTTCAAATATCTCGGATGCAAGTTGCAAAGAGTTTAGGGTTTAGATCTCTAGAAGGGTGCTACACGGTCTTTTAAATAAAAGTCCGTGTAGAAAGGGTAAGAGACACGGATGTTAAAATTAAAAAGGGGAGGCAATTAGTGAGAAAGAATAGTTTTTTAATTAGGGATAGATACTTATGTTTGTTATATATTTTATATTTTTGTTTTGGTATTAAGTGATGACGTATCCAGTAACTATCCCTATGTTGAAATTAATATATGAAGTATTTATTTTTTGTGCTCTTGAACTCTATATTATTTAATTTCCAGTTACAAATTAAAACTTGAGAGTAGGTCCGATGAGCATCGGACCTACTCTGCTTACGATGGGCTTAATCACCGTCTATTTGCTTTATAGGTCGTGCGGAATAGTTTAAAATTCGTTCGTATCTGTTTCAGTTTCCGTGCGGACATATCTTAAACAAGATCGGACGGTCATCATCGTTGAACATGAAAGTAGGTCCGGTGGGCATCGGACCTACTCCCTTCTCTTTAACTGAACATCTGTGTAGAAATGCAAAGCGAGCTACACGGACGTTTAATTAAAAGTCCGTGTAGAAAGGTATCGTACACGGATGTTTAATTAAAAATCCGTGTCAAGAAGGTGAGGGAAAGTGAGGCGGGGAAAAGCCAACCTAGGCGAAAATTTTCGTAAAATTTGTTTTGAATTTTTGGGAGTCCCATCAGGGAGCTAAAGGAGGGAAATTCGAAAAAATTTATCCACAGAGAGGAGGGATAGAAGGGCTTTCATAAACTCAAAGGTGACGTAATATCTGTGGTTATATCCGACCGTCTAATCATTATGATGCACGAATATTAATGGATCTTGTGCATCATCTAGAACCAGATCTAAACAGAAATATTATGTTACCTCAGAGAGGGCGGAAAATCTACCCACCACCTCCTAAATGAAGACATCAGGACCGTTCTTCGTTTATCGGACGGTCAACAAAGCTTGATATTTACTAATCACCTAATACATGTACAACAGTGCATACGAAAATAATTCAAAAAATATATTTTTATTTTTTTTACATCTTATATGGCCAAATAATACTTGTACATATTATTTTTATAAACTTTCATCATTGTATGTCCCTTCAAATTGTAAAAATATTTTTGGACCGTTCATTTTCAAGCAGAAAATCAACGGTCGATCTGCAACGAAATCATTCCATATCTGTTTTAAAATGATCAAGAACATTGAATGTAACCAACATAAAAGTTTGGAAAATTTATTATGTATGAGGTTTGATCCAGCACGAAGTGTTTGTGGCCATCCGATACTTCAATCTTCAATGAACTAGATAGATGGGTAAATAAAAATAATTTTTGATCAAACTTTCACGGAAGACAATAAATGCAATGCTCTTTGATTTGAACGGTCCCAATCAATCAACGGACTAACTATTTTTGTGCGTCTTCACAATCTCACAAGGCAAGAGTTTATGTTTCATGAAACATAAACTCTTGCCTTGTGAGATTGTGAAGACGCACAAAAATAGTTAGTCCGTTGATTGATCGGGACCGTTCAAATCAAAGATTACAGCCTTTAATCAAGTGCAGCAAATTTTGATGGAATTTTAACTTCATTTACCCATCCATCAAGCTGTATTATCTGAGATCTTTGAATTTGAACTTGTATTATCACAAAAATCACTCTAAAAAATACGTACATAACATAACATATGCAGCTTGGGTCCGATACCCATCGGACATGTATCTAGTGAGTTCGATGACCGTCCGATCTGCTTTAAGATCACGCCAGAACTTTCGCGTCTGCTTTAATTTGCGTGCGAACGAATCTTGAAATATATCGGCCGGTAGTAGACCCATCGAACTCACTTTGGGTCCGATGGGCACCGCACCCAAGCTGCTCTAGCACATAACATATTAAATCTTTTTCATCATCGTTGAACATAAAAGTAGGTCATCATCGTTGAGAAAAAGGTTTTATGATTCGTTCGTATTTGCTTACGATGGGCTTAATCACCGTCTATTTGCTTTATAGGTCGTGCGGAATAGTTTAAAATTCGTTCGTATCTGTTTCAGTTTCCGTGCGGACATATCTTAAACAAGATCGGACGGTCATCATCGTTGAACATGAAAGTAGGTCCGGTGGGCATCGGACCTACTCCCTTCTCTTTAACTGAACATCTGTGTAGAAATGCAAAGCGAGCTACACGGACGTTTAATTAAAAGTCCGTGTAGAAGGTATCGTACACGGATGTTTAGTTAAAAATCCGTGTCAAGAAGGTGAGGGAAAGTGAGTTCGATGGGCTCTACCACCGTCCGATCTATCTCAAGATCTGTGCGCACGTAATTAAAGATGGCGCGAAAGTTCTGGCGGGAATCAATCGTAAAATAGATGGGCATCGGACCCAAGCTGCTGGGCGCGAAAGTTCTGGCGGGAATCAATCGTTATGTATGTATTTTTTAGGGGAGCGCGCAGCTTGGGTCCGATGCCTATCGGACTCAAAGTGGGTTCACGCCAGAACTTTCGCGCCTAGCAGCTTGGGTCCGATGCCCATCTGTTTTATGATTGATTCCCGCCAGAACTTTCGCGCCATCTTTAATTACGTGCGCACAGATCTTGAGATAGATCGGACGGTGGTAGAGCCCATCGAACTCACTTTGGGTCCAATGGGCATCGGACACAAGCTGCTCTCGTACATAACATATTAAAAGTAGGTCATCATCGTTGAAAAAAAGTTTATCTGATTCGTTCGTATTTGCTTGCGATGGGTTTAATCACCGTCTATTTGCTTTAAAAGTCGTGCAGAATGGTTTAAAATTCGATCGTATCTGTTTCAGTTTCCGTGCGCGCATATCTTAAATTACATCGGACGGTCATCATCGTTGAACATGAAAGTAGGTCCGGTGGGCATCGAACCTACTCCCTTCTCTTTAACTGAACATCCGTGTTGAAATGCAAAGCGAGCTAGACGTTTAATTAAAAGTCCGTGTAGAAAGGTATCGTACACGGATGTTTATTTAAAAATCCGTGTACAAAGGTTTTTAATTTGCAATTCCCGGAAATTATTCTATGTTAAAGCTAGCTTTTGTAATTATTTTGTAAAGTCCCCATAAATTATTTATTCTTCATATCAGGTAAGTGTTAATTTATGTTTTCAAATCAGATTATTTAGACAGCATTAAGTATACTTAGAATCAAAGTTTTAAATATTAAAGGTTTTTAAGTAATAACCTTTGTAGTGCTTATATATTGTTGCATGTTGTTGTTTTGTGCTGCTAATTCATATCTATAAAAGTATTTATTTAGATAGCATGAAGTATTTAACAAAAAAGAAACTGTGTAAAAAAAAAATTGTTGATTAAAGAACAAAATATATTACATAAAAAAGGATCCCCATACATCGTACCAAAAGAAAGGATCCTCATACATGTACCACAAATTTAAAGAAAAACTACAAAATAACTACAAAGCAAACAAAAAAAAAAAAACTTATTTAAACTAGTTAGATGGTGGTGGCTGCCTTGGCCTTGTAATCCAAGGGAAGCATGGCTGCATTGCCCCTACGTACGTAGGGCTTTGGTGGTGGGTGCCCCCTTGGGCTTCGCCGTGGCACACTTGAGGGGGGCCATGGCCATGTCCTCTTCACGTAGGGAGGAGGCATTTCGAAGCCGGGAGGGACTGCGGGACCTTCGGCGGGGAATTCGAGAGGGACTTCGGGAGGGTTTGAGGGGGGCCGTGGCGGTGGCACATTTGGTGGTGGGTGCCCCCTTGGGCTTCGCCGTGGCACACTTGAGGGGGGCGGTGTCACGGCCATTTGAACATTCTAAATCTCAATCGGGGTTTCTCAGATTATATAGAATTTTGAAGAGTCGTTTCGTCTTCCTTAGAAATAATAAAGAGGCAACTTTTCGAATTCCGTCGTGGAATTGTTCAAATTAAACAAAATTTAAATAAATAATCTGATTTTTATACTTTTATCACGGACGTTTAATTACATGTTCGTGTATAATTGTAAAAGACACAGACGTTTAATTAAACGGCCGTGTCGAAAGGTATTCGTGCACGAGTGTCGTTGCAAATGTCGGAAAAGGTATAGCCACGGATGTTAAAATCAAGTCCGTGTCGAAAGGGTCTTTCTACACGGACTGTCGAAAAGGTATAGACACGGATGTTAAAATCAAGTCCGCTAGTCGTTTCGTCTTCCTTAGAAATAATAAAGAGGCAACTTTTCGAATTCCGTCGTGGAATTGTTCAAATTAAACAAAACTTAAATAAATAATCTGATTTTTATACTTTTATCACGGACGTTTAATTACATGTCCGTGTATAATTGTTAAAAGACACGGACGTTTAATTAAACGACCGTGTCAAAAGGTATTCGTGCACGAGTGTCGTTGCATTGTCCGAAAAGGTATAGACACGGATGTTAAAATCAAGTCCGTGTCGAAAGGGTCTTTCTACACGGACTTTTGAATTAAAGTCCGTGTAGCTCTTCCTCATTCTACACGGTGTTAAGGTAATATCCGTGTCGAGAGAGTCTTTCTACACGGATTGTTTATAAAAAGTCCGTGTAGATCTTGTACTTCCTCTCTTCACGGAGTTTAGATCAAATGTCCGTGTATAAAGGTGTTCCAACACAAATGAATTAAGTGAATTGTCCGTGTAGAACTAGGGTTACAATACATATTACGCGCCTGCTCTTCCAAATTTTTCATAACTTAGCTCGCGCCTTCAATTCTTTTCCAAACATTTCGAAACTTAGCTCGAGTCCTTCTTCCCCACCTCACCTCGATTTCGTCGCCTCTCCTGTCCAAACAACTCTCCGGACCGACAACCTACCTCTTCTTTCTCGGGGAAACGCTCAACACCTCCATTGCGAAGAAATTTTGGTATAAAAGTTTTGGTATTTACTGGATGTATTTACTGTATTTACTTTGGTATTTACTGAAAAAGTTCTTTTTTTTTTTTATAGAACCATGTCGATTGAGAATGAGCACGTAGATATGATGGAAGAAGGCGAGCACCAAGCTGCTGCCCAATCAGGTTCGGCCAAAAGGAAAAGAGGTCCGACAATGTGCGTGTCCACGTCCGAGGCAAAGCAACTGGACATCGAGTTCAGTAAAAATGGGTGTGCGAAGGGTCCACGGTCGGCTGAGTACAAAAATTTTGCGTGCACCACGGTGAAGCAAAAGGCAGACATCCTGGTAGAGAGATGGCACTACTAGAATAATCGTTTTTTGCATGCCCAGCACTAGTTTTTTGCATGGTTGAGACGGCTCATGCAAAAGAAATGGCGTTTGTTGACTTTTTAAACTTGTTGCATGCGAAGCCCCATGTAACAGGTATCGCATACAATTGTGTGAAGCGCAACCATGCAACTGTGTGATGTTCTGCCATGCAAATAAGTTTTGAAGATCAGATATTATAATTAATTCGAGGTCCATGCAACAACTCAACTCTATGGACATGCAACTACTTAAAAACTTAGTAGTTATTATATTTAATTAAGGTCCTTGCAACAACTCAACTCCCTTTCTCATGCAACTACTTAACCACTTTGTAGATATTATATTTTATTAAATCTGCATGCAACTGCTTAACTCTATGGCCATATTATATTTTATTGAAGGTCCATGTAAATAGTCCACTATCACTCGCATGTAAATAGTCTGGACTGAAGTTCGAAAATGTTGTTGAAAATGTTCATGGAAATACTCAAGCACTCTGTCGTTGAAAATGTTGTATTGATTCAGTTTATATTATTTTATAGATAGACTTATTATTTCCATGAGGCTACCGTTGGAAAAGTTAAATTCCAGGAGACAGAAACGTTTATGTTTATTTGAGATATCCATTTAAATAGTGCATAAAAATAAATCACAGCAACAAGCAATATTTAATTGAGATAAACTGAATTTTAGAATGAAAACATAAATTTTGGTCTTTAGAATAAACCAATGTATTTAATTGATATACAAAACATTGGGTCAAATAAAAACAATATATAAGAGCTCCCTTTGAATGTCTCTTTTGTCCTCCTGCAATATATGTTTTTAAACATATTAGTGTTACTAAATTAGAAAAATTAGCATAAAAATCAAAGTAAGAAATAAAACTTTACTTGAAGCAAACATAGAAGCCTAAAATATGCACAACTGAAACTCATGAGATACTACTGAATTCTCCATTATTCAGTACTGACCCACTTAAAAAAACAAAAATTACTTGTTGCTCATCAATTTAACCAAAATATCAAGTTTTCCTGTTCTTAATTGAAGAAAATTCCATATACAAGATTTTCATCTCTATTTTGATATTTCAATCTACTAGATGTGTTAAAGTACTAGCACATTGATATGACATCTAAAGTTTACTCAATTAGCACATTGATATCGGTTTTCACACAAGCAAAACTAAATTAAACCAGCTCAAAAGCACAATAATTTCTCTGAAAAACTGATTCAACCATTGAGAAAGTAAAAAAAAAATGCTAAATCTGAAAGTTAACATCAACTCTGGGGATGTGGCTTAGCTAGTATGGACTAGTTTGCCCTTTTCTGGCATGCTGATTTGTTATTTTTATTACAATTAATTGGCTACACTATATTGGGTGTTCTTTATATGGAAATAACCATTGGTGTACATGCTTTTCAGTGGACAAGTATCAAATTTTTATTATAACTAGAACTGTGATGAACAGGCATGATTTTGGTGACAGTTATACATGAAACACTGCAGTTTTGACAGTCCATCTTTAGAAAATTATTGTGAGCAAATGGCTACACCAAATTCTTATTTCTTTATATGGAAATGATGGTTAACTTGTGTAGTTTATACTAAAAAAGTTTCAAAAATTATGAAGGCTTGGAACTTAGTGAATTTCACTGTTTTGTGAGGGTCGGCTGGTATGTCAGTACACTTTAGTGAATTTCACTGTTTTATGCAGATATAAAAGACATAATTTTATGATTCCAAATTTAAGTAGATATAAGATCTGTAGTAGAGAGAGTATACAGGAATTGTAGCCCCATGACCAAACTGATCCATCATCTGCAGTTTTGAAAACATGAAATCAAAATTACATATTAATGAACAGTTATCTAAGAGAGGAAATATTTAACAAGAATCATTCTACAATTGTTAAGAAATAAAAGGAAGCATTTTACAGTATTTGTTGGTAGAATACAACAACTACTTGTTAGTACTAGTAAAAATTGCAATTTTGGGCAGAGAAGAACAATCACAATAGATAAAAGTAACATGTGTATGATAGAGTAATGACACTTTACCAGATTCCTTAACTATGGTTTTCTAAGTGTCAAATTAACCATGAAACAAACAAATATTACCTCAATTTACACACAAGGTTCTTCAAAAGTAAGGTACTTCAGTGCCACAAATTTGCAGTCATTTATCGTAAATTTTCAAACGAGATGCTAACCTGCCAATGCAAGGCTGTGGTATGCACCGGCCGCAATTCCAACAAATTTGGGCTGATCTCTGTCTCCAATTTGTGGATATGAGTTTCCACTTCTTTGGGACGAATTAAACATTTCCAACAAATATTTAATTTGGGCTGATCTCTGTCTCCAATTTGTGGATATAAGTTTCCACTTCTTGCTCAATTTCCAATTTGTTGGATCTCGGTCTCAAGGCTGTGGTATGCCCCTTCCCCATGAGTAGATGTTCCCATCACCTACTTAATTTTGCCAGAAAACAAAAAATTAAATATTTCTTATCTCTGAAAATGTAGACTAAACTGAAAAGGCACATTGTGAAAATAACCAATTCACCAAAGGGTGAAATTTTTAAAATTGAGCAAGAATTAATAGTTTGTGCGGGAGGCGCGTGGTGGAGATTCAAGAAAGCATTAAAGGGATAAAATTGAGCAAGAATTATTAAAGAAGGGACTGAGCCTTGATGACCTTTCCATCGATGTTCAAGCTCCGCGTTGCGAACTCGACTCCAATGGTAGATTTTGACTCGAGACTGAACTCGTTCTTCGTGAACCGAGAAAGTAGATTAGATTTACCTACACCGGAATCCCCGATCTGTACCCAGACGGCATTGTTGCCCTCTCTTCTCTGGTTTGACCAGCAAGGAGATTGTTGTACGGCCTCAGCCTTTTTGTGAGGAGGTGCGAGAGAACTATATGGTCAGGTGGCAAAGACGGGAAAAAGCCAACCCTAGGCAAAATTTGGTGAAATTTCACCGTAACAGTGGAGGGAAATAGAGGCGGGGAAAAGCCAACCCTAGAAAATTTGGTGAAATTTAGGTGAAATTTTGGGAGGGAGGCAGGGAGCTAAGGAGGGAGGTGAAAAAAAAATATCCACAGAAGGGGCTTTCGAATACTCAAAGCCAAAAGTAACATTAGAAATGTGTTTATATCGAACCGTCTGATCATCATTATGCACGAATATTAAAGAATCTTGTGCATCACATGGGATCAGATCTAAACAGAAATATTATGTTACTTCAGAGAATATGGACTCTCTACCCACAACCTCTTAGATGAAGACATCAGGACCGTTGTTTGCTTATCGGACAGTCAACAGAGCTTGATATTTACTAATCACTTAATACATGTACAATAGTATATATGAAAAAAATTCAAAAAAATATTTTTATTTTTTCTACATCTTATATGGCCAAATAATACTTATAAATGTCATTTTTATAAACTTTCATCATTGTATGCCTCTTCAAATTTAGAAAATATTTTCGGACAGTTCATTTTCAAACGGGAAATCAACGGTTGATCTGCAATGAAATCACTCCAAATCTATTTTAAAATGATCAAGGGAGAACATTGAACGTAACCAACATAAAAGTTTGGAATTTTTATTAGGTATGAGCTTCGTTCCAACACGAAGTGTTTATGGCCATACGATGCTTCAATTTTCGGTGAACTAGATGAATGGGTAAATAAAAACAAAATTTGATCAAACTCGGGTGCAAGACAATAAATGCAGTGCTCTTTAATTTAAACGGTTCCGATTGACCAATGGACGATATATTATCGTGTGTCTTCATTAACTCACATTACAAGAGTTCATGTTCTATGTTGATACTTGAAGGGTGTGAGTTATTTATGCAACAAGCATGTTATGCTATGTAATTATTTTACAAATCATTTAGTAATTCACAAAACATGTTCTTTCATTCATTATCGCGTTAATTTCTTTTGCAATTCAAAATTTTTGCTAAATTTAACGTCACAATTATTCGTTGATTGCATAAATTTCGTTGATCACGTAAGTTACTGACCATTTTATTATAGAATTTGTTCATAAAAATATAACAACTCATTTTTTAACGATGTCACGGTTAACTAAAAAAATACTAAATATCTAACCAAATTAAATATTGTACAACTTTCAATTCTTATGTAAATTAAACCATAATAAAGTTTTCCAATGAAATTTGTTTTATTCCCTTCTCATTTTTCCCTCACAGAGTCAATTTAGAGACGATTTATTTAACAGATCAGACCTGACTACAAGCAATGTCGGTCCTATAGAATTACAAGAGCTTCCTACATAAAGGATAAACTGCATGACGATTAAACTGCTCTGTCAACTTTAACCTAAATATTTCGTTTCCCCCCAATTTCACCCAGAGAGATTTTGGAATTCGTATCCTCCCAGGTACTTGAAAAGGGAATCTTTTACAATTACTTGATCTGCACCGTTCTTTTTAACTTGGCACGAATCTCAAAGCCCAATAATACTGCCCGAATACTGTCCCCTCAGTCAGCCCGAATCCCAAACCGGCTGAGAGTTAATCTCAACCGTAAATAGCTAACTGTAAAAGATTCCCTTTTCAGGTACCTGGGAGGATATGGATTCGAGAGATTTTGAGGCGCACAGCGAAAACAACAAATTTTTTTATTCTCTCTATTACCGTAAAACCCTATCTCTCTCTCCACAGCCGCCTCAGTTTTTTTTTTCTTCTTACCGCCCTCCCCACTTCTCCACTTCTTATCGCCTTGTAGATTACTCAATGCTTACCGCCTTCCCCACTTCTAAGACTCTTAAGTCCACTAGAATTTTTCTTCTAGGGTTTAACTAGTCTTCCTCTCAACCGATCTCTGGCCAGATTGAGCGGTGGGTCAAATTGAGCGGTGGATCAGATCTACCATCAACCAACCGACATGCCGTAGAAGTTCAATTGCACGACCGAAACCTCTCTCTCTCTCATCCTTTCCCAAATTCAGGTCAGATTTCTGAACTTACTGTCGGACTTAACTTAGGGCCTTCTTGCCCTGCACTTCTTTCTCAAATTCAGGTCATATAATTAAGCAGATACCAATGTTTGCTTGTAACCCAATGCATGTAAATTTATTTCGTATTATTCTCAATTTGGATGGAGTAATGGGAGACATCTTTTATTATATTTTTGACATAAGGAGATGAGATTGACCACCTACGCCAAATTGGGATTACACGGACAAGATCACATTAATATATTTTCTTATTTTATTTGAAGAAAATCAACAAATTAAAACTAATTGAGCAAGTAGGAGTCAGAGGAGGCACTTGCATGCTTCCCTGAGTTTCCTCCGGCAGGATTTTCTTTTCTTTTCTTTTATTTTTCAAATTATTGTGCCCACTAAATGTTTGACAAAGTTCCTTGACAAAATTCCTTGAAAAGCAATACTGAAAATTGAAATGTCTAAAAGAGTATAATTTGAATTCAATTGATTTGTATCTTTTCTCTACTGACCAGAGAGTATCCACTTGTTGTAAGGCCAAAAAGGTTCAATTTTAACTAGATTTTGACTAGTTTTACCAGGAGTTTTGAATTTCTTCAATTTATACGTAGATTGTTGATACTGATGTGTACATGTCATATCCGCCACTTGCACATATGCTTGATCAGGCGCTTAAAGAGATATTCACTTCAATTTAGGGTGCAGGACTTTTCAAAGTCCGTGTAATTAAACACTTTTTCTTTATCCTAATATATTATCGTTGACCGGCTTCGCCGTCAACCATCAAAAAAAATGATGCATCTATTGGCTTCTGGTGAGGGTATGTTTTTATTTTATTATTATTATTTTGTGAAAATGCCCACATCTCAAGTTTTCAGCATTATAGCGGTATCCAGCATGAGACCATTGGCCTCTGAAAGGCAAATTGGCATATTGATAAAAGTTCTATGTATGTATGGCTTGAACTCTCTTGGCAGTGCCGAACAGCCCCTCTGGTACAATTCAAGTTTGTACCAGCATTTTAGTTAGATGGTGAAATTATTCTCAATTTTATATTTTTTTGCTGATACAGTTCAAGTGTGTTGAATGTGTGCTGTCATTTAAGGGCATTTTGGTCACCATTGATACTGTAATTATATTGTAGCTGCAGTTGTTAAATGCCGTAACAATCTTGTCCAGAACACTTTGCAGTTTGGATTCTTCACTCCTTTTTTATTTTAAGACAACAATTATGTACACTTAAATGATATTTCTGTAGGAAGAATCATAGGACTCCTTTTTATTTTGGTGCTATTTTGTTCTATGAGTTGCTTGTTGTTCAGAGGCTTGAAAAGTACTTATTTTTCTTTGGAACAATGAAAATTCTAATATATCCTGAACAAAACTAATTGAATAAATCTAATGTGGTAGGAATCAAATGTTGCCTCAAGGTGCTCTTGAGAGGGCTAATGTTGACTGGCACTGGTAAAAGAGGTCTATTTTGGTAATGTGTTGAATGCTAATTATTCTTATGCATGAAAAAATATTACTTTTGGTTATGTCATCATTTGTTGTCAGTGGAAAATTTCTCGAACAACTATCAAATCTGGTTCAAAGCAAAGCGATTGTATCACATTTTTAGGCTAACTGTTGCACCAAAATTTTATCTTTGTGAAGGTCATTGCAAAGCGGTTGATAGAATGAAAGCAAACCACCCCGCATCTCTATTTGTCTAAAGGTACGTGTTTGGATATATAACTGTTTCAACTTGATATATTCAATCACATAGCGAAACCATGTTATAAGTTATGCAACTATTTAAGGTAACCATATATGGTCCTATATTTTGATTTCATTAGGTCCTCAAGTATATGCAAAAATTATTATTTTCGTGCTAAAACTGAAGAGTTTCTACTAGAGTATATGAAAATTGCTCGGCTTAAAAACATTAAATGGAGTTATTGATTCACATGGTGTATAATGGATTGACAACCCAAATTGAAGCTTTACAATAGTATGTCTAAGATTATTAAATGATTTAAAACAAGAGCAGAGATGCCTAAAGCCAAAATTTTAGTTCTTTTTAATTTGACTATCAAACTTTCTTTTTCTATATCAGGAAATTGATACAATGCGGAATTGGACGAGAGCGCCTTATTTCTAACATCTTTATAATATTGGAAAAATGTATGATGATTATAGTCTTTTGGTTATATATCGAAGTTAATTACTCTTCTTATCTTGTTAGTTGTTTTCTATGTATGTATTCTTCTAGGTTTTTTATGTAAATCTTGTTGAATGGTAATCTGAAAATTGGTAAACAGTACTGGGTTGGTACCAGATTGGTACAGGGAGGGAGGATTGTAAAATTCGATTATGCTTTATTGCCTCCAAGTAACTCATTTTAGACGTCGGAATATCTACGCAAATATTGGTAATTTATGTGCATGCAAAAAGTGCAAATCATATCCTTGCAAATAGTCAGCCATGTAATAACTACATATTCTTCTAATAACGAAATCATCGTCCCATGCAAATAAACATATGGGGCCCACGTTAACTAGCCTTGCAAATAATCAAGTTTGTTGCCTTGCAAATAGTCAAGTTAACTAGCCTTGCAAATAGTCACATTATCTATCCTTGCAAATAGTCAAGTAGGTCCCACGTTATCTCTCCTTGCAAATAGTCTAGTGGGTCCCGCGTTCCCTTGCCTTGCAAATACTATGGTGGGACCCACGTCCACTTCCCTTGCAAATAGTATGATGGGACCCGCACTCTCTTCCCTTGCAAATACTTCAAACTGGGTCAACTCTCGAAGTAGTTGCATGGCTAGTTATTGCATGCTAAGCGTCATGTAACAGACTTTTTGCATGGCTGTCCTTGTAAATACTGACTATTTGTATGGAGGGTATTTGCATGGTTCCACTTGCATGTCTAAGGCCATGTAACAAGCCATTTCGGGGCTTGTTACATGCCTAAGGCCATGCAACAAGCCATTTTCGTTGTCATGCAATAAAAGATTATTCTAGTAGTGTGGGATCACTTTTCGAAAGACCAAAAGAACGAGTGGTCAAACATTGTGAAGGTGAAGTACCTAACCAGTTAACATCTTTTTTTTAATTGTACATGAACTTAAATGCAGTAATTTGGGTGTCAATGCAGGCTCAGTGGAACATCCCGGATGACATCCCAGGGGTGGTAAAGGATAAGACTTTGAAGATAATGAATGAAGCTTGGAAGCAATTCAAAAGCACGCTGAGTACGGATTGGATGGATCAAGGTAAAAGCCCGGTAGGCTACTATACTTGGCTGACTCAAGAGAAGTGGGAGAAGTTTGTGGAGATGAAGAGCACGGACGAGTTCAAGGTATGTAAATTCAGCAAAATTACCTTTTTTTCCTTTATCGATTTGAATTATGTTGGTAAATGGTGTCCGAAATAGACACCCTGTTGTTGTTGTTCCAATCATATCTAAATGTGAAATGGTGTTTATTTTGAATAACTGAATTAATATGAAGTTGAAATGGTGTTCCACTCACAACTTGTAGTTTTTTTGTTTGCTTTTTAATTGGTTTGTTTATTTTTTAATAAATGGAAAATAGTAGCTAGGCTAATTTTTTTACTTAATTTGATGTGTGAAGAAAAAAAGGGAGGAGGGCAGGAGGATCGTTGCAATGAACAAGTATCCGCACAAGTTGGGGTCGGGTGGTTACCAGGGTAAAATGGAGGAGTGGGCTAAAATACTGGAGTTGAACAAAGACGTTGACTCACCCGTGGTTAGGATCAAAAATACTAGGGCCCAAAATTGGACGTTGGCAAGGTCCGAGTTAACCACTGACGGGAGGATAGTACTACATCCCACGTTGCGACCCGTGGCTCAGAGAATGGTAAGAGTCATTCGTTAGAACGATGCATAATTCAAGCGTGTTAAAAACTTTGTGTACATCACTAATTCTTTTGCTATAACTAATTTTTCTATTCACAGTTGGAGGTGGAGGAGGAGGTCAATTCCGGTGCCCGGTCGGTCGAAAGGCAAGATGACTCCTTGTCCATAGCGCTCGGGAATCCAGAACACCCTGGTCGAGTAAGGGGCGTAGGTGCCTACAGGGGCTGGAAGGACGTATTCAATGGACCAAAACCTCGAAGGAAATCTCGTGCGAAAGTGAACAAAGACGAGATAGTTGCACAGATACGCAAGGAGGTGAGCGCCGAGTACGCCGCAAAGATTGAGGAGTTGGAAACAAGGTTGCATGCCGATTTTACAGCTATGGCGCAGCCAGCCGAGCAAGCACCTCCCACCCCGACGGGAGTTCGGCGAAGTAGTCAGGCATCCGGGACGTTCGGATACGATTTCGATCATCTAAAGGTAATCACTACTTGTTCGTATTCTAAAGGCAATTACTACTTGTTGGACAATATTTCAATTTAAAAATAACTACTTGCATGAAATTGCAGGACGCCACAGCATGCGAACTCGTGCTGTGGCTCGGGAGTAAGCCTCTGATTGTTGCTAAGGGCATGGTACATCCAGCAGCCGACAAAGTGCACAATGAGCAGCTACTTCCCGGCCATGCCGCCGTATAGATTGACAATGTCGTGGAGGGATGGGAGCACGTACCTCTTCCTGTCCAAAGACCCAAGAATGGCATGCTATATGTCGAAGATGCCCAGCTGTCATTCGTGCAATGGCCCAAGAATCAGATTATTTTGGATCAGGTAATGCATAAATAGTCAAGTTATTTGGTTACATTCAAAGCACTTCCTTTCAAATACTTGAAAAAGGTAAAAAATTTCGATACAAACAGTAGGAGATGATGGTAGTCGCACGGAGGGCGTGATGTCACCGGTACGGAGGGACGAAGCAGAAGGACCTTCCCAAACAGTTGCTGACCATGCTGCAGGAGCAGCAACTGCTGCTCCGGCAGCAGGGTCAGCAACTGATGCCCAACCAGCAGTTGCTGACCCTACTGCCCAACCAGCAGGCCATTACCCTACGGCCGGACCAGTAGTTGCTGACCCTACTGCCGGACCAGCAGGACCTCCACCTCGTCTGCTCACCGAGGAAGAATACAAGCTCCTTCCTGAAAAGGATTTGCAGGATCTCCACGACCGCTTGATGGCGGCACCCAAGGACATGACGGAAGTCGTCATACCTGTCCCTCCGGGGATATTTCTACACGATGGCTCGGTTGTACTGCTGCCGTTCACCGACTTCAAGGACTTTCTACATGCCTCGGGGTCCGATAAATGGCTCTCCGTGGGGCACATCACCATTTACCTCATGTTAGTGACCAGAAATTGTTTATATCATGTGTATAGCACTGAAGAATATATTCTAATGTCATATGATAATTTTTCAGGAGGCTAATCAATAGTACTCACTACAAGGGCAAACAGAACTTGTGTGCTTTTCTGGACCCCAGCGTACTTAGTGCGTCGAACGTGAAAAATGCTCCGAAGGTGGCTACGGATTACCTGTGTGGCGCGATGCTCCAAGCTGCTAAGGCGAAGAAGAGATTTCTTCTCTTGCCCTACCACCAGATGTTAGTTCTAACCTTGTGATTAAATATATAAATAATTGAAATCACACCATCAAGTCAAGCAAACACGTGTCTCACTATTATATATGCCAAAATATCTGGGTACTGTATGCTAAGATCCTATAATTCTTCTCCTCCCACAGGGGACACTGGTGTTTGATCATCATTGTGCCTTGCCTGAGTTCGGTTTACGTCGTGGATTCTTTGCAACCCAAAAAGATCGGATTTAGCACGTGCAAAGAAGCAATCTTCTACAATGTGCAAAAGTAAGCAATAATCTTTCACTATGTTTGATTTTTTCCCAATTATAACAAATTGTGGAATTGCTAATTAGAGTCACTCCATTTTGTAAGGGCTTTTGCTACATACGTTACACAAGGAGGATTGCGCAGCACGGACAAGAAAATGGGAAAGAGGTTGACTTGGAGGTGGTGGCCGGTGAGCACAACACAATTCTATAATTTCATATTTTGTTCAAAAAATTATTGTCATTCTAACATAGGCCGCTAAATGTAAATTGTAGAGCCCGCAACAGGAGGCGGATTGGGAATGCGGATATTACATGATGATTTCCATGTTTATCTTTGTCGAAAGAATGCAATTCAAATTTCCAGATGTGGTATGTAATTCATATTAATTGTGCCTATATCATAGCAATTGATATTTTCATATTATGCTTACTTGTAATTCTCATTTCATTAAATTAGCAATTGATATTTGCGACTGTCTTGCATCTACCTTTTATTGTTACTAACTAATACCAAATTATAATTGTAGCAACCATCAAAGCAAACCGAGTACAGCAAGGATCAGATCGACTTTGTAAGATGTAGCTGGGCAAGATGGTTTCTATCTGAATATTGTAATGCTCAACATGGATTTGTATAACAATTTAGTGTATATATGAATTTAGCAAGCATATTTTAATGTCAAATTATCTGGAAAACTGGCTAGCAAAACAGAATGGTATATGAATTTTGTAGGAAAACTGGCTAGCAAATTAAACTGGAGGCTAGCCCAGAAATGAAAAAAATCAAGAAAAAAAAATGGGACAATTCTACACGGATATTAAACGAAAGCCCGTGTAGAACGAGTTGAGTGAGCAATGATTATTTTATATTTGTCCGTGTATATAGTTACGATACCTACACAGATGTGAATTATAAGTCCGTGTCAAAGCAAACGCTACTTTAAACAAAAGCCCGTGTATGTGCACAGAGAGCTACACGGATGCTTTTATATAGTCCGTGTATGGTAGTTAAGAGAACTTCACGGATATGAAACTAAACGTCCGTGTAAACACAGTAATTCCACACCGTTGTTAAACAAACAACCATGTAGAAATGAGTACAGATATTCTTTTATATAGTCCGTGTATGATAGTTAAGAATGCTTCACGGATATGAAATCAAAAGTCCGTGTAGAAAACAATAATTGACACCATTATTTAACAA
Source organism: Carex parvula (assembly GCA_025461045.1). Classification (NCBI taxonomy): domain Eukaryota; kingdom Viridiplantae; phylum Streptophyta; class Magnoliopsida; order Poales; family Cyperaceae; genus Carex; species Carex parvula. The sequence continues at coordinate 19,209 of JAJGRW010001557.1, forward strand.
AAACCCGTGTAGATCGTTTTCGGTGTCTACACCGATTATTTTATATTTGTCCGTGTACGATAGTTATGACAGGACACGGATATGTAATTAAACGTCCGTGTAGCTAGAGTAATTCGACACGGTTGTTCTGACTAATGTTCGAAGATACAAGGATTATTTTATTTTTTATTGATTTGTTAAGAGCGGGACACGGATATACAACTAAATGTCCGTGTAGATAAAGTAACCGACACGGACATTTAGTTGCATTGTCCGTGAATAAAGAGTAGTCGTACACGGTCGTTTACGTAATATCCGTTTTGCTCGGTTATATGGAGAGCGGCACAGGCAGGTGTATGTTCACGGCTGTTTATTTGGTAATCCGTGTAGAAAGCGTTAGATATACACGGGTAAATATCCGTGTCTATAGAGGGTACCTTTTATACACCCTCAACTCATACACGGCAGGGAAATCCGTGTTGCTCTTCCGGTAATGTCCGTCTGCAATCTCTTTTTCTGTAGTAGTGGCACTGGTCGCACACTCGGATCTGCAGGCGGCGAAATATATGCATTTGCACCGCGAACATTCCTCTGACTCGACTCCTCCTCGTCGCCCGCCGGTGCCTTTCCTTTGTCCCTTCTTTTCGGTGCCATATCTAGAGTTGAGATGCGAAAAATCAATAAGTTTCACTCAAGCGAACATTCGCAAACCAAGTAAATATAACATGTGTTTATTAACATGTGTCAGAACAGTACTAAATCGGTGCTGTGAATAGATTAGATTAATCAGTTCTCATGATAGACTATGGAGGTTTGTTGGTTCTTAAAGGAAAGTGTAAAGCACACTTACAGAATAGGTTAGATAGTATGCTGTGTACGCATCAAAGGCAATACTCTCTGGACATCTGTAGTAAGACTGCTAAAATATATTTTTTTTTCAACACACAAAAAACTATTGCTAAAGCAAGTACAAACTAATTCTCACTTTGGAGCAGACAGTCATTTGTATCATGTGGCTATACCAAACTAATTCTGAGAAGAGATTTATCACTATTTGATTTACATTAAAAACTTCCTAAAGAAATAATTTTTGAGGCAAGAGCTCTGAGCCTCTGACGTTTTTCCTGTCAGTATTTTTAAAACATAAGGAACCATATTGTCCAAGTAACAGCAATCCTAATTAATTCAATAAGCAACCTATTTTTTTTTTTACAAGAAATAGTAGAACAATTAAAATGAAAATTGTTAAATCTTGCAATCCAACATCAAATTTGGGAAATAATTAAATAAAAGAGCATGAAACAAACAAGAAGGGACAGTCTAGCCCCTTTTTGCTAAATTAACCTTAATCAAAACTTTATTGGTATGTTAACTAAACACATGTTAATTTAACAATGCTTAAGATCATTGAAGGTAGCATTGCCAAATTGGTAATAAACACATGTTAATTGATACACAAAAATCATATACATCATATTGTGAAATTGATACACAAAGTTTATTTCAAAAATCATATACATCATATATATATACTAGCACTGTGTACAATTCTTGTGAATGTCACTGTACCACTGGTACAGTGACAGTAAGGCAGCAGCAAATCAATGTACCGGCACTGGGTCTTCTCAGCAAATCAATGTACCGGCTGCAAATCAATGTACCAGCAGCAAATGTCAAGTAGATACTTACGAGTTCGGGGTCTTCTCAGCAAGGTCGGAGTCCGTCACGGAGTCGGGGTCGGAGTCCTTCACGGAGTCGGCGTTCGGGATCGGTCGGGGTCCGGATCGATCGGGGTCGGGGTCGGGGGTCACAGATCGATGATGCGGCGGAGTTCGTCGGAGATGAGCTCGATCAGCAAGGTCGGAGATGCGGCGGAGTTTCGGCACTGTTTTTTTTTTATTTTATCTAACCTAAAACGAAAACGAAACGCGGGAATGGTCGGAGAGAAGGATTGGCGCCGCGTTTTTTACTGAGACCTTCTGCGACCGGCAAAACGCGGTCGCTAAAAGCTATTTTCGCCGGTCGCAGAAAGTGTCGTCGCCAAAACTGTTTATTGATTATTTTTTTTTTGGAGAAAAAACATATCAGCGGCCGGCGACTTCACTGGTCGCTACTGCCGGTCGCTGATACTGTTGTTTGCTGTAGTGTATGTAGAATCTCGCTGAAAGATTTGTCATTCTTGCGTAACATAAATCGCAGTGACCTATGTGGTGTCTTTCATAAAACAACAACATGAAATCAGAAGCAACATGAATATATTATCAAGGCGGATTGAGTAGCAATGGCGTGCCGAAACCCTAGGAATTCTCATCTCTATCTTTATTATAATTACTTTTAGTTGCTCCCTAATTTACATTGATCACAACAACATTTCTCAATTTTCAGATTTCGTCTAGCCTTTCGAAAGGTTGTGGTCGATCGCTCAAAAGTCTGAACCAATATTCCCTGCGGATCGACCTCGAATATACTACTCGATAGGATTGTGCGCTTGCAGTCCGAACCGATAGCCTTTCCGAGTTTATAAATATTAAAAGAAACATTGCTCTCTTTTGAGTGATCAAGCTTTTTGGCGCCATTGCCGGGGACTAACGGTTCATTGTGCAAGGCCTCGCGAGACGCCCTTACTTTGACCATTGAATCCAATTAACTAGAGACGCCTAGACTTTTTATTTTCTGCATTTTTATTTTCCCTTTATTTTCAATTTCGTTTTTATTTTTATTTTCTTTTTATTTTCAGTTTTTAGTTTAATTTTCAGATTTTCTTTTCTTTTTAGGACACTGCACGCTGGCCGAATCATCCGTTCGGAGATCCCAAATGATTGCAAGTAGGAGAGGACAATTCGTTTCCACATCACCGATAAGGACCAATCATAGTTCTTCCTCGAGTAATTCTGAAAGCGAAGAAGACTCAGATTCGATAAACATGAATATTTTTCCACCAAACGAACCGATCAATGGAAGACAAGAAAACAATGGTGATAATGGAGTTCACGATGCAGCAAGACCCAAACTTCTACTAGACTATTGCGTACTACGCGCGAATGATCCTAATTCTAGCATAAACCCGCCAACTGTCACGAACCGTAATTTTGAGATCAAACCTGCTCTCATAAATATGGTTTCGCAACAGCAATTTGGAGGATTTCCAAATGAAGATCCACATCTTCACTTGTCAATTTTCCTTGGGATATGCGAGACAATAAAGATCAACGGAGTTACCGATGAAGCAATCAGGCTAAGGCTATTTCAATTCTCATTAAAGAATAAAGCAAGAGCATGGTTGTTTTCCTTACCGGTCAACTCCATTCAAACTTGGGACCAATTGTGTAATGTGTTTATTGCAAAATATTTTCCACCATCCAAAACTTCGAGGTTTAGAAATGCAATTACTAATTTTGAACAAAGGGATGGTGAAACATTGTGTGAGGCATGGAATAGATATAAGGATATGTTAAGGTGTTGTCCACATCATGGTCTAGAAAGATGGCTGATTGTCAAACTTTTTATCAGTGTTATTAAATGCGGTTTTCATGCGGTATGCGGAAGACCACCGCATACCGCATATGCGGTATGCGGCCGCATATGCGGATTTTAATGCGGACTTATATATGCGGATTTGACACGTAGTGGTGTCTCCATACATATAAAAATAATATATATATTCATACATAATTACATATAAATCAGAAAATAAAAATATAAAAATTGAATGTCTCCAATCATATACAAATAGGAAATAGAAGAAACAAAATTAGAAAAAGATATAGTGCCTATTAAAACAGCTGTCACACCTTTTGTCTCCAATCATATACAGCTGTCATTGCCTTTTGTTCCCAGCGAATTGATTTGGAAAGATTTAGTCAATAGTTTAGTCCAGCGAACAAATCCAGCGAAAAATTCCGGTTTCTTTCTTAATAACATTAGTCCCACATTTAAAAATCAAAATTAGTATGAGTCAGTTATATATCT
>JAJGRW010001558.1:0-24823 GCA_025461045.1 Carex parvula
TTCACTTCCCTTGGTGTGAGCTCCTTGTGATGGTTTTCAGGTATCCTTTCAATGACTTACTTCTTCCTCGTCTTCTGAGGGTATTATGTATGATGGGAGTATCCTAGCTTCATCAGCGTCCTCCCCTGATGATGAATCATATCGGCTCCATATAGCCTTATTTTCTCATCCCGTTGTTTCCTCGAACATTCTCCTTTTAGGACAGGTTTGTCGAAGAAGTATTTGGCATCTTTCAGCCCTATTTCATGCACTTCAAATGGCTTAATTTCCCCATTGATCTGTTTGACTTCGCCGTCTTTTATATACTTCAAACATTGATGCAAGGTTGACGGGACGGCATTATTATTATGTAGCCATGGTCGACCTATCAATGCGTTGTATGTGGTCTTCGCATCGATGATGTAGAATTTCATCCATTCTTGGATACCACCTATGTCAAAAGGCAGGCTAACTGCCCCCATGGATTGCTCAGTTTTGTGGTTGAACCCATGTATGGTGATTTTATCCTTCGTGTGGAACTTAGCGCTCACCGTGAGACGGTCCAATGTTCGCTTAGGCATCAGGTTAATGGAGGAACCCGGATCGATTAACATGCGGGTTATCTTTTGGCCATCACACTCACCAGTGAGAAAGAGTGGTATATTGTGATCAGACGTGCCTATGAGCAAATCATCATCACTGAAGGTGATAGTTGGTTTTTTGTTGTCTACCAGCGCTATTTCTTGCATTCTCTTTTCGGCGAAGTGTGCTTGAAATTCTTCAGGGTTTTGGAGTGCATAGATGAGCACTTCTCTCACTTCAGCAGACATCATCAAGATATCAAACACGCTGACCGCAGCTGGTATTTTTCTAAGCTGTGCGAGGATATTGTAATCTTGCACCATATATTTCTTAGGTACTGGTTCATCGTGTTCTACGGGTTCCTTTCCCTTTGCCTTAGCTTTTGACCTTCCAACTTCATCTTCTTGCGGCTGTTGGCGCTCAGGGATGTACGTACCCGAGCGAAGCACTGCTTGGCAATCAGGTTTCTTGGTTTTGACAAAGATGACTTCACCGTCATCTGAGTCACTTGAAGAACTTCCTCCATAGACAACCACGTTACACATCTCATGGTCATCATCATTGTCTTCTTGATTTTGAGGGATTCGACTCGCTCCCTCTTTTTCGGTTTTGAGGCCCAACATCAAGGCCAATACATCTTCTGTTAGGAAGTCTAAGAGGGTCAATGGTAGCGGAGTACCTTGCTTGTGATTTTCTAGAGCTTGTATGTGCTCTTGGATTTCAGAAGGTGTAGGCAACTTTGCTGGTTTGGGCGACTTCTTGCCCTTTTGGCTGCCATTCTTGTTTGGCTTACGATGGATGACCCGTTTTGGGGGCCTTGGCACTGTGGGGTTTAAATTGCTGTCCCATTTGACTTGAGGCTCTTTCAGAAGCTGCCTTAGCAACTTTTTGGTTTTCCTAGAGAGGTGGAATTCTCATGTTTCATTTGCGGGACTTTCAACCCTTTTTTCTTCGATCATCTCATCATGAGAGATAACATTAACTTGCTCGTGAGGTGCGGGTTGTTGCACGGCACTTGGCGCTAATTGCATACGACCCTCTTGTATTCTTCTTTCTATTAGGTCTTTGAAGACCCAACAGTCTTCTATTTTATGACTTATCACCCTATGATATGGGCAATAGTTAGGGTGATCAACCTTATCTGCTTGATCGGGGCGTTTGCTTGGAGGTAACTCCATACCATCTTCCAAGGCTTGCTTGAATATCTTAGCCGTTTTCTCCTTCTTGAAAGAATACTTCTTATTCTTTCGTTCTTCTAACGATTTGGAATAACGACTATTTTGGTTATCACGAGAAACTGGCTGAGTGGGTTGGCTATCAACTTGTCTCGCCTCCTCGTCAGAAGAGTCAGAATCTCTGTCTTTGGTTTTGTTGGCTTTATTGGTTTTGACGGCGTATACCGTCTTTGATTCCTTCTTCTTTGGAAAGTCTCTTCTAGGTTTGAAGGAGGTTGATGACTTCTCTTCTATATCCGTTTGCCCCAACCTGGATACGGTGTCTACCAGATCTTGATAACTGTTAGGGTTGGCAACGATTAACATTTCTCTCATTTTGCCGGATGTACTTCTTATGAGCAAATCAACTGCCTCCCTTTCGGGTATAGAATGGCTCGACTTGTTGCTCATATTTCTCCAGCGGTTGATGTATGCCAGAAGAGTTTCGTTTGGCCCCTGTTTGGCCCATGCTAAATCGGCCAGTCTTATTGGACTGCTCGCAGTGGCAAACCTGTCTATGAAGGCACGCGCCATTTGGTCCCAGGATTTTATACTTCCTGGTTTTAAAGAGCAATACCATTGAAACGCCGGTCCTGAAAGACTTCTAGCGAATTGGCGACAGAGGAATGCTTCTTCTCTTGAAGAGTCACCACATTGAATCATGAAGTGGCTAACGTGTTGTTCAGGTCCCGTTTCATCTGTCCCATTTCCTGAGAACTTGGAGAATAAGGGAACGGCGTATGTTGGGGGGTATTTTGGTATATCGAATTCGAGAGGGTATGGCTTCCCTATTCGCAGTGCTGTTTGTTTTAGAGCAATCCCCATTTCTTGTAACTGACGGCTGATCATTTCTTGAACATCAACCGCAGTAAAGGTTGGGGAGGCTTCTCGCCTTTCATCTTCCCAATGTACCCTACGTCTTTCTTGAGGGTTTGGTCTTTCTATTCTTTCAGGCCCGTTTACGGGGCTGGACCGATTTGATGTTTCTCCTCTTTCGAGTTCGGACCCAGCGAGACCTTTTCCTCGGATTTCAGCTATCAACCTTTGCTCCCTTTTGTGAGCTTGATTTTAGCTCTAAGGTTTTGTATCTCGGCTTGCATTTGGTTGAAGGCGGATAACATTTGTTCTTGTGTTTGCGTACCGGTTTGACTTTCACCAGCACCTGGAGAAGTTGCCAGGACGGTATGGAAGTTACCCAATGCGGGTCCATCCATATGGCCTACATCTGAACCACTTATAGTTCTGGGTTTGACATTTATGGGAGGAAGGCATGCTGCGTCAGACTCCTCCTCATCGTCGCTCGGATTTTCGACAATGGGGTCTTTCCCTTTTCCCACCATGCACACGGTGGGTTTGGAGGGTTCGACAGGATGGTCGTCTTCCTCTTTGAGGTCTTCGTTGGTGGTTATCATGAAGACCGTCGCTTCTTCTTCTTGCTTAGGGCGTGTTTTAGTGACCCTTTGCTTCTTATGAGTGGCATTTGGCGCCACTATTGTTAAACCTCCAGTGTTGGAGGGGTGAGGATTTATTCGTGCCCCCAGCCTATCATGTACACTGGTTGGTCTTCTCAGAATTTGAGGGGTTTGATTTGATCCCTCGTTGCTTGAGCTTCGAGAGGTGCTCGAGCGCATCTCTCGACGGAGTTTTGGTTTTAGCGGGGCAACATCAGGTGCCCCCAGCCTTGAGGCTGACAAAGTTGGTTTTGTTCTTGAGGCTGGGAATGTCAGCCTCGATTTGATTGAGGGTTGGGCGTTGTTGGATGCCCCCAGCACTTGGGCTGGAAAACGTCAATCTTGATTTGACGGAAGAGGGTGTAGAGGTTTCTTGCGCAGGATGCACGTAGCATCGATTCCTACGCTGCTTCAACATGCGAAGCTGCTTGTGGGCCCTATGAATGGCCATGGCAGTGTCATCAACCATTTTGCGGTTGGTGTTCACCCTTTTCGGTTCATGGATGAACGAGATGGTTTGAGGGACTTCTCCCGCTGCACGTATGTGTGCAGTAGAAGAATTCCTCCTCACTATCCTGAGAGGAGAGAATGAGTTGCGGACGGGAAGAGCTGATTGAGCCACCAACTCATCCTGGTAGGATTGGAGATTTCTTTTCTTGGTGACCGACAGAGAGGTCACGGGAGTTTGGTTGATTTTCTTAGACGCGCGTCTTCTTGCGCGCCTAGTTTTGGAGAGGGGAACGAACGTCTTGCCGTCCATCCCCTTAAGGGTGAGAAAATAGCATGGTCCTTCATCATCTGTAACATCCTCCTCGGTGATGGACCCGAGGGACAGTTGTTCATTCATTAGAGCGGGAACAGGGGCTTCGAATGCCCTGACTTCATCGATAGGGACTGCGAAAGCCCCAAAGTAAACAACTTCTTCGCCAGCCGGGAGGCTGGTCACTTGAGAGAAAGAGCGGGCGTTGATTGCGGTGTAAGCCATCCTGCAAACAAGCAAAACTCAAAATTTCATTAGTCAATTTTCATATATAAACTTATACATGAGTGTTAGCCCGATTATTCAATCCATAGGCGTCGATATCGAATATAAAAGGAAATGACATAACTCAAGTGGTCCAATGACTCGTTGTTTGAGTGTTTTGAAGTCATTGGCTCCTTGAGTATGTTCCTTTTATCTTCGTATCGGATCCCGAACCTGTGAGGAGGAGAATGTCCCACCGGGCGTGCCAAAACCTGTAGGGCGCAGAAAGTTGCACAGCTGGTATGGAAGGTGTGTGCATGTGTTAAAATGCCTCAGGGTTCAATGCTCTCTCATTTTTTCAAGACCTGGAGGAGAACATCGAACTTGAAACATTCATTTCTTTCTTTCTGCTAATCCTTCGGTTCACCCCCGACAGACCTACTGTTCATAATCAGTCTATCGAGAGAGTTTATTGATTGTGGGGACGTTTAACTCCCAGCGGGCGCAAGCCCCCGCTGTTAATTACATCAGATGACCCTTCCAAGCCATACTGAATACCTCGTCCATTCCGGGATTTATGCCTATTTTAGTGAATTTGAATAAAGGGGCTAAAAGGGGACTCACGTATTGACCTTGGTTTTGATTTGGTTTTCTATATGTTTGGACATGTGTATGTGTGTGTGATTTTCATATTAAAATGATGTTTGTTATATTTTTAGAATAGGGATTTGGATATTTGAAAAGTGTATGTACATCATTTGCTTATATTTGATTTGTGACATATTTATTTACACTTTTGTCAATTATTTACATGTTATTACGAAATGAGATCATTAATTTTAACGAAAGGGTATTTTGGTCATTTCAGGGTTTGGCTGATGCTTGGACATGTTCAATTTCGATTTAGGAAGATGAAGAATTTGATTTGGGTTCATTTGGAGGTGGTTTGAGTTGATTTGGACTTGAGACGAAAAAGTTATGCTTGAAAAGGACTGAGAAGGACTTATTTGTAAATATTTATATTTTTGTAAGGGCCTATTTTCAAAACTGAGAGGATATAGAATTATAATATGGGCCTTAGGCAGGGTTTAGATTGAAAATTGGGCATTTGGAGGGCCATTTGGAAAGGATTTTAGGAGTCAAGGGCCTTTTTATGAATTTATAAGGATTTCATTGTAAATATTTAAAAGTCAGAGGGGTTCATTTGTAAAGGGGGCTTGGATTTCTTAGTATTTAAGACTTTGAGATCTGTATAATGGGCTTTAAGATGTGTGGTATGGGCTTCAGGATATGTGTTGAATGTTGGATCTGAACATTGAACTTTGTGATTGAGGTTTTGGGCTTTGAAATTTGTGCTAGCCTCAGACTCAGACTTTGAGATTCGGTTGATGAGTCTTTGGTTTTAATTCAGTTTATTGCCAGGTGGGCCCCGCAGGGCAGAGGTACATGAACCGTTGGATTCACTTTTGCTTTAGGATCTGCACTTTTCGTTTAAACTCTTGCTTGGCGCCTCGGTTGCATGGTTCAGATCGACTTTAAAATGCGTGCAGCCCAGATGTGAATCGGATCTTCAGACCCGAACTGGGGTTTACCCCAACCTCAAGGGTTCTGGCTTTCCGGCCAACTCCGGTCACGGCGAGGCGAGATGAAGGTATGGTTGTCATCGCCTTGGGTCCCTGAACCTATTGCACCTACCATCGGCGATCATAAACTGTCCGAGACGGTGGCTCACGGCTAGGTCGCCATTGTCATCGTTGGCCGAGGGATTAAAACCCATTTTCACATTTTCTTTGCGTTTTCTATGATCAAGTGGTTATTTGTCATCGTTTTACTATGCATATACTGGCAAAAGCATTGATTTTGAATTTGTTTGAATGTTTAATTGAATTCGGGTCTCGGATCTTTCGGTTCAATGCCGGTTTGGTACCGATTTGGGTGATGAGTTTATTGAGACTGCATATAAGGTATAGGGAATCTTAGTCAGAGCTCCTGGAACATAGCAAAGTGATGTAGACTTAGTTTTAGTTTGTATTTCATTTTTTTGAGCATCAATCAATATGTACTTCATGAACTTTAAAATTTTAGAAAATTGAATTAACTGCAGACCTTTGTTTTTTATGAAAGTTATATGATTTTCTTGTTACTAATCCATGAAAGGGTATGTAAACTATACTTGAAATGAATTTTGCGATTTTTAAGATTTTTCTTCTATTTTTAAAGTATTTATTTGAGCAGGGGGCATGAAGGTCATTTGCCAATTTTAATTACTGGATATTTGTTTTGCTAAGAGCTTAAACTTTGGAAATTCATAGAAAATAGAAATAGAATCCAAATAATGTGAAATTTGTGTCCATTCTATGTATTTTTAAGTCTTCTATCTAACTGTGATATCCATCTTTCAATCTAGTCCTTAAATCAATTTTTATTGCTCAATTGGCCGGCAGATCCTTTTTATCTTTTAATGCTGGAATTTTCTGGTTTTAAAACCTGAACTTTGAAAATCCATATAAAATTGAAATAAAATCAGAAGAATATGAAATTTAAGTCAATTTTGTGTGTTTTGGTGTCCTCTATCTGGTGGTGATGTCCATTTTCCAGTTTGGTCCCTGTATCAGTCCAGTATGCTCTGTTTACCAGTGGGGGTCTTTTTGATCACTTTTGAGTGTAATTCATGTACCAGTGGTACAAACCAAGTAACACACTGCTGGTCTACTATTCTTTGAGGCATTAAAGACTGGTTTAAAGCATTTACAACTGAAGACAAGGGTTGGTCATTGCTTTGGACAAGTTTCATGACTTTTGCTATTTCTTTGGTACCATTGAACAAAAGATCAAGCTCCAAAAATCACTCCAAAATCATTGTTTCAGTCTAAAACATTAGAAATCTGTCAAGAACTTGGTTTTATGCAGAAAGGTCCCGATTTTTTGTAAAAATCACATTTTCAAAGCTTTTGCATCATTTTAAGAGGTGTATCATTGAGATTTCATTAGGAAAAAGGTGTAAATGACATGGAACAATATTGGATTGTTGTCTATTTGCACCTTTGACCCTCTTTCTCTCACTATTTGCACAATGATTAATTCAACTTCCTTATAAGGTGTAATCTAGTACACATTAGTGATCCTTCATATAAGGAAGCTAAATGTCTTTCAATTGTGCAATATAGACCTCATTTAATAGGAATAAATAAGGGAGCTATCCAGCTCAACCTTTATTTATCCTTTCATTATTATATATTATATATTTTTTTATTCTTCAATTCTCTTAAATAAAATAATCAAATAGCTTAGGTATAAATGGAGCTATCCAGCTCAACACATATACCCTCTACCATTTAATTATTTTAAAAGGAGAATTAAAGGATTTAAAAAGAAAATAAAAGAAATCGAAAAATAAGAAGAGAGTGGAGACAGAGAAGAGGAAGAAAGAAGGAGCTGACAAGGTGGGGCCTTTGCGTCAGCCTCTTTCACTTAACAGTATCCCCTCTTTATTTTCTTTTCTTTTTCTTGGCCACGCACGGTGTTTGGTGAACCGTGTATTGGACCCTATGAGGTGTATGAAGAACCGAGTGTATGCTCATCGAAGGGGTCAAAACCCTTGGAGCGCCGGATTTAAACTCGGGTCCGCGACCTAGCTATGTCTGGTGTATCATGCACCGAGTGAATGACCGTTTGGTCTACAAGTTTCATTTTCGTAGACCAAGTTCATTCACTTTAGCTAGCCAGCGAAAAATACCTTTGTATCATTGACTTGTGGGCCCTTGGTGTCAGGGAACTGCTATGCATCCCCAAGTTGCACCCAGAGAGCATTTGGGAGATGATTTTGCTAAGCATATCCCCCTGTTTGTACCCAGCATGCTATTCAGTCATTGTTTCATTTATAGGGAATTAATTCCTTAGTGATTTTGACCATTTTAAATACCAAAATTCATTGTTTTGCATGTAGAATACTAACAGGAATTTTAATATGTGTGACGAATTTGCTTGAAGGGCCTGAGTACAACTTTGGCATCTTAATTCCCCCAGAAATTGCCATTTGTCATGTTGAGTTTAAATAGCAACTTTTTAGGGTCAAACAGTTGGACATGCAGCTTGTGATGAATTTCATTTTCTTGTGATTTTCACTATATTTTATATTTGAGACTTTACAAGAACATGCTTTTCTTTGGTTAGGTTCCAAAGAAATGGGTCAAACATACTAACTTTCAACTAATAAAACATGTTCTTAATTAAATCATGTTTTGAACCCAAGTTTTTGGCGGTGTATGAATGGCATGTGATAGTGCATTGTTGTTTAATTTCTTACACAAACCCCCTTTGAATATGATGTGGTTTGCGAAAGAATTTAAACAACAATATAAGTCCACTGTAACATGTTCATTTCTACACCGCCAAAAACTTGGGACCTAAAAGATGATTAAATATTCAGAAAATATTTTATTAGTTGAAAATTAATTAGTTTGACCTATTTCTTTCGAGCCTAACCAAAAGCATGTTCTTGCAAGGTGTCAAATAAAATATAGTGAATATAGTGAATTTAGTAAAATCAAAAGAAATTGTTGAATATGGTGTGTTGTAATTAATTATTGTGTTGTAATTGTAAATAAGGAGATGAATTTTATGGATGTTTATTTGAGTAGATAGCTTTGTTTATGTTGTTTGCACAACTTGGTAACTTCTATGTGAATTAATTGCACAATTAGATAAATTTGCATGTACAATTTGATTGGTGTTGTCAAACTCCACCTATTGAATTAGTGAAGGTAAACTTCTATAGAATTGGCAATACAAATTAGCAATTTCTAAGAAATATCAACGTAGGGCAAAGTTTGCTGAATTCGTATCCTCTGCATGCTAACTAAAAAGGGACTCTTTTGAGTTAATACATCTCGCCCATTCGATTTTTTTAAGATTCGTGCAGACTACAACTGCACTAATATTAATGCAGATGATACGCATATGTCTGTATTTAAGATTCGTGCGGACTACATTAAGTTTGCTATACTATTGGCATTTATCCGTATAATGTCATCGGTGGAACTACTGAACAATTGGGATAATCACTACGGAGCCGATGGCAAGTTAAGGGTTTCAATATATATATCCAACAACACAAGTGTTTTAGCACTCTCGAAGTGGTCGTCACTAGCTAGTTTTCTCTGTCGCGACTCCGTCTCTAATCACTCACATCATTTATCTTTGTTTTCAAAATCTAAACAGTCAATTTGAACCGCTCAACATGATTGACATATTAATCACTGTTTGTGGATCATCCATAAACAGGAAGGGGAGGTTGTAACTGAGCATATTTATGGGTTAATAAACGGGAAGGTTTTAACGGACAATTGGGCTTTGGCCCAAATTGAGTCTCTGGGCTGGGCTTGTTTCTGTTTAAACGAGAAAATCAACAAATTAGAAAGATCACATCCTGGATTGGAAATTTGAGAATTGAGATTACAAGTCACTGTCACATATGACAAAGCACTATACATTTGCTGTTCTGGCTGACACATGCATAGGAAGCTTCGCCATGTGCGAACCCTCACGTCGGGTTTCGTATCGTCCAATCGAGCACCACCAGGGCTTGTTTGCCCAATAGCAATTTCATTGTTATGCTGATTGTGTCGAACACAAACATGGCATGCTCCATCAGCAGCACGTAGCTGCAGGGGTCGAACTCGACTAGGTATACAAATAGCCATAACCACATGTAATTAAATTTAGTGTGAGATGGTGTCTAACCTAAGGATATGCGTCTAATTATTGAATAATTGATTACTTGTAAAATATATGTGTGGGTCACATGCCAAAGCAAAATCATCTTTTCTCTCTGTAAATTTCTATATGGCCTCTGGGCGGAAGGGCACGTATCAAAATCTATGGCCTTCCTCTTCAACATTGGAACAGATTTGACATGTGTACTTTGGTATCAGGTTTTGGATACCCACTCCGAGTTGCCCCATACTTCAACAATGGCAACTATGAGTATCTAATTATGCTGGTGGCATGCAAGAAACCTGGTGGGATACCTCTTAATCTAAAACTCAGAGTTAACCCTTACAAAACAACAATCAGAGTGGAAATGGAGGGTTGGCTCACAAACCAAGGCCCACCACCACCACCAAATGGAGGCAACAATGGTGGGGGATATAGAGGAAGATCCCCAAATAGAGAAGGAAGGGCAAGGTACAGACGGGGTCGGTCTAGCAGGTCCCCAGTGGATCAGGGAAGGAGAAACAGAGATGAGCACAGGGCCTCAAGAACAGAGAGAATGCAATCAAGTTCTGGCTCAAACCGGGCTAGTCAGGCTGACCTGTGGATTACCAAGTTGAGCACAAAATTGGAAGCAGAAGGAGGTCCTATTGGAGAATCCAAGGGAAAGTATGTTCTGGAAAAACAACAAACACACATGGAAGTAGAATCCTTCAATCCTCAAAGGTTAGAACATGCAACTCTCAATGGGCTCTCTTTTCAATGAGTTCATGAAATTTCTGGTTAAGGAAGGGAAAATTACCAGTCAAACAGAGGAGAGGGACAAAAGCCATGTGTGAAAACTATGATGTTTGAAAAAGAGAAGGGACTGGCCAAAGGGAAAGAGTTGGCTATCAACACTGAGATTGCAGAACAAACCAATCAAGGACAAGAATGGGCATTCATGTCGACCATTGAACAAGGTCAAGGCAGTGCATTGGCAACCATACAGGAGGGCAATGAGCAAGAAAATGACATGGGTATGATACCAATGGAGGTAAGGGAAGAATTGGAGGGGGCACTCTTAGATGGTCCACCACCAGGTTTTGAAATTCCCTTCCAATGTCAAAGTCCTGTTATGACCCAAACCATCCTGTTGGGAGATGGTTCTGCTGCAGAATCTGATGATTCTGCACAAAGATCTGTCAGGAAGAGCGTCAGGCTGAGGGAGAAATATCCTAATGGTGTCAAATACAGTGCTGGCAAGAGAAATTACAACAAAAAGAACAACAAGGCCAAGCAAACAAGGCTGGAATATATGCAATCTCTCGATCCATTGAACAAGGATCAAGCACAGCTGGTGGTTAAGCTGGCAGGGGTGGAATTAAAAGGCAACATAGAGGAAGAAGTGGCCAAGGTGGTCATGGGCTAGAGCAAGTTAAGCTAAGAAGGAACTGGAAGGAGTCACATGTTTGGAAGAAGTTATCTTTAGTAGTTTATGTATGTTAAGTATGTCTTTCTTTATTTTAAGTTTATTATGTTACCTCACTGTCAACTATATAAGACAGCTGAGAATATTGCAAGTAGATGTTCGGTGGTGGAAAAGAGCAGGGGCAGACTTTATTTTAGAAAGATGTAAGGGGGTGGGAAGAAGAATTGTAAGGGAAGTCTTTATTATCAAATAGCTACTTTTATCAAAGAGGAATGCAGTCTCTAATGGATCATACAAAACTTAAAATACTGTCTTGGAATGTTAGAGGACTCAACGAGAAAGATAAGAGGTTAGCAATAAGGCAGACAGTCATATTGGAGAAGCCTGATATTGTGTGTTTTCAAGAAACAAAACTCAGCACAATGAATGACTCACTTCTGAGACAGTCAGTGGGAAAAATACTCAAAAGTCAAGCTAACTTAGAGGCAATTGGTACTAGAGGAGGCATACTAATTGCATGGAATGAGAAAAAGTTTTCTTTTGAACTGCATCAAAGGGACATATGCAGTCACAGTATCTCTACAACACAAGGAAGACTTAATCAGGATTACAGCCGTCTATGGTCCCACAAACACAAACCTGAGAAGGGGCTTTTTCCAAGAATTAGAAGATTTAAAACCTTTAGATGATACTCCATGGCTGGTTTGTGGTGACTTTAATGTCACTCTCCTTCAGACTGATAGGACAAATCTAACTAATAGAAATTGGAGAGAATCACTTGGATTTGGAGAACTATTACTGGATTTAGATCTGATAAATCTACCTTTGAGGGGAAGGACTTTTACATGGTCAAATGCAAGAGATATACCCACAATGGCCAGGCTTGACAGATTCTTAGTCTCAACCTCCTGGAATGCTTCATACCCAAATTCAGAACAAGCAGCTATTGCAAACACATCATCAGATCACACCCCTCTGATATATCAGGCATATACAAGATTCAAACAAACAGCCTTTTTCAGATTCGAGAATACTTGGCTTCACTACCGGAATTTCAAAGACCATGTCAGGACAAGCTGGCAAGAGATGGACCCTGTAGTTACACCAATGCAATTGCATGATAAACTTGGCAAAATTCAAACAGTGATAAAAGATTGGTCTAAAGAGAATATTGGCAACATTAAGTTCCAAATTATAGTTTGCAGAGACTATATGAATTGGATTGGGAAAGTACAAGAGCTCAGAAGTATAAACCAGTTGGAGAAGTGGGTATGGATCACAATTAAAAGAAGGTTTGTACAATTATCTGTATTAGAAGAAGAGATTTGGAGGCAAAGAGCCAAAATAAGGTGGGAGACAAAGGGAGACAGAAATACTAGATACTTCCATTCTCTAGCTTCCTCGGCAAAGAATCAAAACAACATACCAGTAATAGAATATGAAGGTGAGATGCATAGTTCACAGGGTATGAAGGCACAGGCTTTTTGGAAGTTCTATGCAGGATTAATGGGAGCTAATTCAGAGCCAATGCCAAATATAGATTGTAATAATCTATACCATGATGAGTGCAATATGTTAGCTCTCATAGAACCAGTTCAGAAAGAAGAAATTCTTGAAGTCATCAACACCTGGCCACCCAACAAAAGCCCAGGACCTGATGGCTTTACTGGAGAATTCTACAAAGAATTTAAGGACATATTGATTGAAGATTTACATAGAGTGATATCAACAGTGCTCGAAGAGGGGCTGTGCCTGGACAACCTCAATACTTCCTACATAGTTCTGATTCCCAAAAAAGAAGATGCCAATACCCCAAAAGACTACAGACCAATAAGCCTACTGCATGGCATACAGAAGATCCTGTCTAAACTTCTAGCAAACTGATTACAACATTTCATACAACAACTGGTAAAAGACAACCAGTCAGGTTTTATCCAAGGTAGACAAATCACAGAGGGGTTTCTTTATGCTCAACAAGTGATAAACTGGCTAGAGAAAAAAAAATTCCAATTGCATTGTTTAAGGCTGATATACATAAAGCCTTTGATACATTAAACTGGGATTTCTTATTCAAAGTAATGACAGGCATGGGCTTCCCTGAAAAATGGATACAATGGATAAAACTTACAGTTTTAAGGGGATCCTCACAAATAATCATTAATGGACTTTTGGGGAAAAAACTGATACTGAGGAGGGGAGTCAGACAAGGGGATCCTCTATCCCCACTTCTATTTATTTTGGCAATAGATTTCATTCCAAGGTGGTTACAGAAATTAGTAGAAAGGGGAACATGGCAATTGCCTTTTGCGAATATGAGACCATGTCTGCTATATGCAGATGATTCACTATTCTTTGTGAAACCTGAAAGTGGCCAATTACAGACACTAAAGATCATATTGCTGGTATTTAGACAGATATTAGGCCTCTCAGTTAATATGAATAAATCAGAGTTATTACTGAGTGACCAAGTCCCTAATCCACAGAGTCTACTCAGCATCTTAGGATGCAAAAGAGGGTCTTACCCTTTCATATATTTGGGACTGCCACTGTCAGACAAAAATCTTCCAAAATCAGCCTACATGCCATTAATTCAGAAAGTTAACAATAGATTACAGGGTTGGGCAGCTAAACAGTTATCCATAGCGGGAAGAATGATACTTTTAAACACAGTTCTATCATCCATACCCACCTATTTTATGTCAGTGTTTAAAGTACCAAGCTGGGTCATCCATGAGATTGATAAAACAAGAAGGAAGTTTTTGTGGAAGAGAAACTCAGAGGAACAAAAAGGAATTTCTTTGGCTAATTGGGAAATGATATGCAAACCAAAAAAATTTGGTGGTCTAGGCATAATTGACCTACAAGCCTTCAATGATGCATTACTATCAAAATGGTGTTGGCAATGGACAAAGCCAGAATTGAGATTATGGAAATCATTCTACACAACAACTCATGATCTTAGTAACAGGGGTGAGGTACCAAATTGCAAGTTTTTCCAGCAAACATTGAAAGGGGCATCAAAAGTACTACAAGGTTTCAGCAGAAGAGTTCTTAACAATGGGGAAACAATCAAATTTTGGTATCATAATTGGGGCTATGGAGTAATGCGCCATGAATTTCCAGACCTATTCTTACAAGTGAAGGATCAGAATATTCTGGTAAACCAGATGCTTCAGTTGCATGCACTACTACAGAATTGCAAATCAGCAGCGGTTTTTTTTTACATTCAAAACCGGTTTTCCTACCGGTGTTGATCGGGCTGGTGCTGAATCCATGTTAGATTAGCACCGGTTTTAAACCGGTGCTAAATTTAACATATAACACCGGTTTTTTCATAAAACCCGGTGCTAAAAGTAGATAAACAACATCGGTTTTTTCATAAAACCGATGCTAAAAGTAGTATACAACACCGGTTGTTTCATAAAAACCGGTGCTAAAAGTTACATTCAACATCGGTTTGTTTATAAAAACCGGTGCTAAATGTTACATTCAACACCGGTTTTTTTTATAAAAACCGGTGCTAAAAGTTGTATACAACACCGGTTGTTTTAGAAAAACCGGTTCTAAAAGTTACATTCAACACCGGTTTTTGTTACTCAAACGGTGCTGATTTATAACATTTCGCACCGGTTTGGTTAAATGACCGGTGCTGATTTTTTTTATTGTTTGGAATTCAGTTTTTATTAGGCTAGCCTCCGAATTTGCTAGCCATAAAATAAATATTCACATGCACAAAATATAGAATGCACAAAACATTATACAAATAAAACAACACATAATTTAAAAGTATCATCTTTACTAACTTTGATAGTTTCAACAAAAACAAGCTAACTTTACAATATCTCTCACATTGCCTTAAATTTCATAGTATGCCAAACATTTTTCCAAAAAGAATTTAGCCCACATTGTCTGAAATTGTCTAAGATCTTCCATCGAATACGGTGATGAACTTAAGCACTGCATGAAATTATATTGAACTGTTAATGTAAAACAAGAAATAGAGCAAATACAGTATGACTCCATATTTGGAAAGTTTGAGAAAGAGCATGACTGGCTTTGCATATTACTTGAGAAATACTATTGGAACCAAGCACAGATATTAAAAATGATAACCAAAGATATTAAAAGTGTAGTAACTATGTAATGAAATAGATTTATACCTGTATTGGAAAACCATCGAAAAATGTAGTAACTAGGGACAGCATTAACTTCATCACATAGAATCCACATTTCTTATCGTCATTTTGCTGAGGGCACTGTATTGCACATTTCAAAAAAAAAATATTAGTATTGTGAAAATTGCAAGTAGCAAATATAGAATAAGGATTATATTTTGAAGCATATTTTACCTGTTTAATTGAATATTTTATTTCCTTGGCTTTTTTATTGTGTTGTCCTCCTAAGGATTTATATGATGTAAAAATCCTGTAATTAACAAAAACTAATTAACAAAACTAATTTTTTACTACATTCCAACAGAGTAATTGACAGTACAACAACCAGTATGATGTTCGACATATGTTGTGATTCAATTTTCTGTAATTAGAGCATAGTTCAAGCGAATAGCAAGATTCTAACAAGTCTTAGGGACATCTCAGAATTTTATATGATTTTTGGAGGGTTTTAAGTATTTATTTGGGAGCTCTACCTCACTCACTGTCCTGCAGTTTACTGAAAATTAATTCTGACAGCCAATCTTTAAGAATTAATTCTGAGCAATTGGCTAAACAGAAAATTTTGTTTTTTTTATGGAAGTGTAGAGGGAAGCCTAATTCAAATGCCTGCCAAGTTTCAAAATATTTATTATTTTCTAACTGTTCCTAATAGTGTTTGGAATACAGGGGCAGATTTGTAAAATGCTGGAGAAAAGCAACAGTTTTGTATTTCTTAGATGTGAACTTCAAAAATGCTTAGTAAATTCTCAGAAAATCGTAAAAATGAAAAGTTTTGATCTAGATTGTGTGTTTTTGAGTCCTTTATTTACCAGTGTGGTTTGTTGCTTACTCTTTGAAATGTCTTGTGATATAATAGAATGGTATATCCTTCTCCTTTTTATTCGACGAGTCAAGGATATACACCATACCTTCGCGAGGAACAATTACGAGCAATATCCAGTGTTCGCTGCCATGTATTCAATACAAATCAATGATAAATGTATTTATTAAAATGTGTTAAATTGTATTAATGGAAGTAGCATGAATTAGGTAACTTACGATTGAAAATACGGTGCAAGAATAAATTTCTTATCCTGATGCTTGAACATTGTTTCGGCCATGTAAGTACATGCGACTTTAGTATCGATCTTGAACTGAGTTGGACAGATTCTACCTGCGTCCATAAATCCAACTGAGATATTGCTTTCCCCAACATATTTGACAAGGTACCTGAAAGCATTACATAATTTATGTCTTGAATGTAAAAAAAAAATTGTTTTATTAATTTGAACACATAAAATTGAACATACTCACATCTGAAACACTTGTATAATAGATATATCTAGTTTATCAAGCATCAGTAAATCTGCAATATCATCGAAATTGACAACAATATGGGTGTCATTGTCATGTAACAGTCCAGCATCCATATCAACAACGAAAGCTATCTCCCCCTGTACTAACTTGTCAACAGTAATATTGTGAAGTTCTTTGCATTCTATCGACAACTCTACTAACACCTTTTCATCAACCAAAGGTGGGCGGCTTGGGGATGATGCATCACTCCTCACCGTCTTGGTTGTATTTGACAAGCCTGGCACATCTGTCGTTGGCTGCAATTAACAAGAAATGTATAAAAAGCGAAATATTTAGTGTGAAAAATGGCTAATTAAATCTGATCTAACTAGTTGTTTAAGAAGTCAACTGTTCAGATTTAATCCTTTGTTTAGATTTAATCCTTATACAAATCCTTTGTCCAGATTTAATCATTATACAAATCATGACCTTTATTTATCTTTTTAACATATTACATTCTTTTGGAAGCACCTAATTGCATAATGGAGGCTGTAATAACAAATGAAAAGAGGGTCATATGCAAACCCTGTGAAATGATGCCTTATGATCCCTTATGTATCACTATTCTTTTAAAGAATATAAAAAAAAGGTGATTATGCAATTTTACCAGGTCCTTCATGTAAATTTCATAGTATTGGTAAGGAAAAGGCCTAACAAAAACCAAACAAGACTTTACTGGTACCATATATGCTTCACATGACCCTTTGTAACAGATCAGTCAGTGCAGACTGATCCAAAGCCCAAATCAAAAGTTTAGTTACACAGTTAAATAAAGGACAGAAAAACAAACGGTTTAGAGCCAAACTTTGCATCATTCGGGGTTTTCTACTATTTTCTAGCCATTTTCAAAATTGGGCCTTAAAAATACAAAAACTGCATATTTTGCTGCACACGTGACTTCTTTGCCCCTAACTTTGCATGGTCATTAGGCATAAGAAGAAAATTCTTAAAATCATGAAAATTCACAGATTTATAGATTGTATTACCCTCTGTAAAACCATTAAAAGAACACAAAATTTGGTTTAGCCAATTGTCAGGAATTAATTTTCTAAGTTCAGAAAAAGAAACCAGAAAACTGCTGTTTTTTACATCTTTTATCAATCTGTCCCTATGTTCAAGCATCTGTTAAAAATAGTTAGAAAATTATAAAAAATCTGAAATTCGGCAAGCTTGTAGATTTGAATTTCTTCTACATTTCCATAAGAAGAACCAAAAATATGGTCTAGTAGATTGTTCGGAATAAATTTCTAAAGTCTGGTTGATAAAAATAAAAAAACTGTAAACAGTGGCTAAGTCAAGACCAGAATTGCCCCTAAAAAAATTTGGAAGGATTCGATTGTCGCACATGGATCTCCATTTCTCAAATGTAAATATATGAGACATGACAATAAATAAAATATTTAATATTACGAAATTTAAGCTTTCTATACCTTGTCTAATATTATCGCATTCTTGGGCCATTGTACAAAACTCCCCTGTGCATTTTCCAATGTTTTGTGGTAACGCTCCGGTGCGGGAAGAGGTAGCTGCTGATAACCTTCTATTACTTCATCAATTGAGACCCTAATATACCCCTCCCTTATCTCTTCACAGTGGCTTGTCGCATGAGGAGTACTTGGTAAGACCATCCCTTTGGCAACAATAGTCGACTCAACACCAATTAATTTTATAAGCTTGCAGCGCTCCGCTTTCTTTAAATTACACATACCAATAATGTTTTAATTAATTGAAAGTACATATCATAAACTTTGTATCAAGTATATAATTACAAGTACCTGAAGAGAATCCAAAGAATCATTGTGAATGTTAGAGTGAACGCTACTTCGTTCGAGCCTTGGGCTTGGTTGGTCATTAGTTGTTTGCTTGTCTAAGGTCACCATTGCCTTTTGTGAGATTTCTGAACGGAGTTGTCTTTTCAGCTCTTCAATCTGGTTCGTGTATTCTAAGCGAAGTTGTTCAATCTGGTGATTGTATTTTTGCGACAACATTTCCAAGTCCTCTCCCGTCGCTACAGAAGAACGGGGTTTTCTCGGTGCCTTGAACCCTTTACTCCAAGGAATTCTCGCACCAACACCCCTCGTTCGCCCCTGATGTTCTGGGTTACCTAAAGCTTCTGTGAGAATGTCATTCTCTCTATCCGGAAAGAATGCCCCCCTATCGACCTCCGCTTCCAAACGCCTCTGTTTTGATGATAGAAAGTACTTAAAATGCACAAAAAATCCCAAGATAATAATAGAATGTACACTGGAATTTAGTTACTTACCATTCTCCGAACGACTTCTTCTACTTCCTTGTCGTGGTATATAACAGTACCATCAGGAGCAATTGTCACTCTAGCTCGGACCCAATATCTACACCTCTTGTCACGTATACCGAGGAATACATCGCCATCTTGTGTCGAGGAATCTTCTCCCACATCCCATTTCTCACTCTTCCCGGCATATCCCGTAGAACCTAAGTGGTGCGGGTACTTATTTTTTCGAGCATTATTTCGGTTTGTTTCACTTTTTTTCTACACAAAACAATTAAATGTATTAATAAATTAATTAACAGTGAAATAAAGTTGAAGGTGACATCATTTATACCTTAAATTCTTCTGATGTCCTCTGTTTTTTAAATAATTCCCATTTCTCTTCCTTCAACCACTTATATGTCGTGAATGGTGATTTATTTGTCTGTACATACTCTCTGTTCAACATAGTCTTAAATTGCCTCCATGCAGTTCCCATTTCTGTTATGGTCATCTTCTTGGGTTCATCATTGGGAATGGCCCACATTATCTGTTCAACAAGTCCCATTTCAATATTATTCATCAACACATTTCATAAAAAATACACAAGAATAATAAGAATGAGTATAACTTATTCACACCTTAACATATTTCCAAAGTTTCTCCTTCTCATTGTCCGGGAACTTGGGCCATTTTTCTATAGTGATATCAACTTTAATTCTTGCCAACAATCCAACCCAATTGTTAAAAGTTGCGGCATTTGTTCCTATTGCCCTTCCGAGCTCATCAAACTGAACATTAGGTAACATCCCCTTTGCTCCCAACTTTAATAACATAGTCGCACCTCTAGATGGTTTCTTGCTATTTGCAGCCCCCGAATTAGCCCCCGAATTATTGGCATCCTCTACTCCGCTAACATGGTCTAAATCCATGCCCCCCACATTATTTGCATCTTCTGACTCACCAGCAGGGTCAAAATCCATGTCCTCCGAACTTGACGACATTTCTCTAAAGATATGCATGCAACGAAAAGATTAAAACTAAGAATTATTTCTGCTAATTGAGAAAATTATTTGTGCTAATATAGAAATTCAGAAAATAAAATTATAATTCAGAAAATAAAATTATTTGTTGTAATTCAGTAAATTATACCTTGATGAGCGCCTAGAAGACAAAGGGGGGGTTAAATCAGCATTTTTCCTCTTGTTCCTATTCCTCTTTTTCGAAATAGAGCTCCCGGAAGCACCATTGATTTCGTGTGATAGATTGAGGATGCCAAGTTGTTGCATCCTTTCCTTGTTAGACTTGATCCTTTCTTCCCTGACCTTTTCGTAAGCCACTAGAGCTTGGTCCATCGCTTCAGATTCCATCAATGGATTAATTCTCATTTGCAATTGTTTCTACAGATTAAGAAAGCCATAAAAAATCCTTACTCGTCTCTTGCCTAATTTATATGATTAAAAAAAAAAAACGAAGACTCACTCCAGAAATTAAGGCCAAGAAATTTGCAAGGCTTCTGATTGGGTTCAAATAAAACGAAAAGGACAAGAAATTAAGGCTTATGTTGAAACTTACGATAGCCACCAAATATCCTTTACTCCGTGGCGGCTCCTTCACGGTGGTGCGGCGGGTGCGGCGGCTCCTCCAAATCAAGGCTAAGAATCGGCGGGGGGTGCGGCGGCTCCTCCAAATCAAGGCTAAGATTCGACGGGGGGTGCGGCTCCTCCACGGCGGTTGTGCGGCGAAGACACGGTGGTGCGGCGAAGAAGCGGTCGTGCGGCCTCCACGGCGCTGGCTCGGATCGGGCCCCTCTACGGCTGGTGCAGCGGCTCCAGCGGGAAAATTTGAAGGGGTTTAGCTCCAGCGGGAGTCGCAAGGGTTTAGCCCAGCGGGAAATATTATATTACCTCAAGAGATATTAAAATATTATATTACCTCAAATCGGACGGTCCAATATTATATTATAATATTATATTACCTCAATCGGACAGTTCATGAAATAATTTTTTTTTTGGAATCTATATTCATGAAAATATGTTGCAATTTTCGGAAACAATATTAAAATTATGATTTTTTGGAAAAATATTAAAATAATGATTTTTTGGGAACAATATTAAAATTAAAATTTTTTGGAATCTTTATTCATGAAACATTTTTTTTGGAATCTTTATTCATGAAAATATTAAAATTAGGATTTTTTGGAAACAATATTGAAATTATGATTTTATAATTGTATAATTTTAAAAATATGAAATGAGTACGTGTTCAAATTAAAAACAAATTGTAGTCGCATATAAATAACTTATTTGTCTGGAACATAAATTGTATAATTCCACAAAATCTGATGCACACACAAATGGAAAGTAAATTGTACTAATTAATGAGCACAAATGAGTACAAATGGAAAATAAGGTTGATTTTACAAATGAGACCAAAATTCAAAACTAAACTAGCGGAGCTCACTTCGGATTCGCTTCAAACTTATATTCTCCAGCACTACATTATGGTGTCAAAAATGAATTAGTACATGACCATAGAATAATTTAGATATAACAATAAAAAATAAAAAAATAGATATAACAAATAAATTAGTACTTAAAATTATTTGATGATAATCTATTTAAATGTACCTCGATTATAAATAAAAAAAATGATTGTCAATCCACAATTAATCCTTCTTGGTGATCGGATCGCATATAATTCGCTTCATCAGCATTGTCATCTGGTTGTTGTGCAGGTTGTATTCCCACAGAGAATGGAGGAATTTCATCGAAATGATCATACTCTTCTTCATCTATGACATTCTCAATACCAACGATACGTCTTTTCCCATGAAGAACGACATGCCATTTAAGGGTATTGTCTGCCGGGTCCCAGGACGTAGAATATTGATGCGCTTGTTTGGCAAGTATGAACGGGTCATGAACATATCCCCAAACGATCTTTATGCACTAGAGTAAACCCGTATTTATCAAGCTTTACACCACGACGGTTATCGACCCATTGACACTTAAATAAAGGAATTTTAATGTTAATGTAATCGAGTTCCCAAATTTCTTCAATAAACCATAATATGAACTTGACACATCTATTGGCCGAGAATCTTTCGATCTCGTGAATTCTTTTGACCAAGCTACTACCGTCACACCACTATTTTGCATGGTACTCTTGTCATCTTGTTTTTAGTGTAAAGGTGTACCCATTGATGTCATATCCTTGGTACGACCTCACAAGCCATTCAGGTCCTTGCGCCAACCATTGAACAATTTTCATTACGGATTCACAACTGCTGACTCGATCTTTTATCCATCCTGTAAACTCACGATTATGTTTGTCGGTCACCCACTTTTCCCCTCTCGTAGGATTTTGTTGTTTTAAAAAGGTCATGTGCTCATCTATGTAAGGAGCCACAGCAGCAACGGTGTGTAGGACAACCCAAATGTGCTTTTTCACGAGTTATAATGTCCGGCATGATTGCTTTACAACCAATTGTACCTACCACCGATTAGTCGGCCCTCATGACGAGGTCGGGGAACTCCAATTGGTTCAACACCGGGCATGTATTCCGTGCAATATCCAATAACCTCTTCAGCGCCATATCCCTCTACAATACTTCCCTCAGGGCGATGTCTGTTGCGTACATATCCTTCAAGATACCCATGAATCTCTCAACGGATACATGTACCGCAAGAAGACCGGACCACACATCTTTATCTCTCGGACAAGGTGAACAATTAAGTGAACCATAATATCAAAAAAAGAAGGCGGGAAATACATTTCTAGTTGACAAAGCGTGACTACTACTCTTCTTGCAATTCATCCAACATGTCGGGATCAACACTTTTGAACCAATTGCATTAAAGAAAAAACAAAGCTTGTAATTGTGTGTCTCACATGATTTGGAAGTATCCTCGAATTGCAATAGGTATCATATGCGTCATTAAAACGTGACAATCGTGAGACTTCATACCTATCAATTTCAAATCTTTCATCGACACCAGCTTTTGATGTTCGAAGAATACCCAGATGGGACTTTGACACTATGAAGGCATTCACAAAAGCTTGTCTTCTCTTTTTTTGACAAAGTGTAGCAAGCTGGGGGTAGGTAGGTACGCTTTCCCTCCTCCTCGACCGGTGCAAGTTCAGGTCGAATTTTCATTTCCATCATATCTCTCGAACCTTAATACCATCCTTTGTCTTTCCTTGAATGTTTAGTAACAACCCTATCAAACTATCACAAACATTTTTTTCAACATGCATTACATCGAGACAATGTCGAACTTGTAAATTCTTCCAATATGGTAATCCCAAAATATGGATCTTTTCTTCCAAATATTTTTAGAGGGAGCTTTAGAACATTTTCCAAACTGAACATCAATATCCTTTACTCGTGCATAAACTTCACGTCCAGTCAATGGATACCGAGCTTGTCTGGTCTCTCTTTTTCCCATTAAATGCCTTTTTTTTCCTCCGATACACGTGATTCGCAGGAAGAAATCTACGATGACCCATATACACAGTTTTCTTGCTATGTTTCAACCGCAAGTTAACTGTATCATCTTCGCCTGTAGGACACGCTTTGCGTCCCTTTGTGCTGTAACCCGATAAATACCAATGCTGGAAAATCATTAATTGTACAGAAGATCATAGCCGTAATTTGAAAAACTCCTGTTGTATCCGTCAAACACGGTCACACCCCTCCATAATTTTTTCAGGTCATCAATCAGTGGTGCTAGGTACACATCTATATCATTTCCTGGTTGTTTGGGTCCTGATATTAGCAATGACATCATAATATACTTGCGTTTCATACATAACCAGGGAGGAAGGTTATAGATACACAAAGAACTGGCCAACTACTATGCCGACTACTCATGTTACCATGCGGATTCATACCATCCGTACTCACTCCAATTTTTAAGTTCCTTGGTTCGGCACCAAATCTGTTAAAAGTACTGTCAATGTTTCTCCATTGGGGTGAATCTGCGGGGTGTCTAAGTTTTCCATCTTGTATCCTACCTTCTGCATGCCAACGCAAAAGTTTAGCATCTTTAGCATTTGCAAACAAACGTTTAAATCTGGGTATGACAGGAAAATACCACAACACTTTGGCTGGAGGCCCGGTATTGTCTCCTTCACAATTTGTCTTACCCTTTCGTTTGTATGTGATGCACCGCATTTCGGACACTCATTCATATTCTTGTAGTTTTTCCGAAACAATACACAATCATTCGGACATGCGTGTATTCTTTCAACTTTCATACCCATTGGACACATCAATTTTTTGGCTTGATAACAAGACCTTGGTAGCTCGTTTCCTTCTGGGAGCATTTTCCTAAAAGGTCTAACTCTGTGAAACTTTTATCACTCCAACCATTACTTGCCTTCAATTTGTATAATTTTAAAACAGCTGATAATTTTGTAAAGTTTTCAAACCAGGGAATAAAGCTTTTTCGGATTCATTTTCAATTCCACAAATTTTTTATACTGTTTGGTTCCATCATTAATAACATCATTCTCTACAGCATGAAACATCCCATCAAAATTATCATTGCTCATTTCTATCATCATTTTCTACAATATTGTGATCACTTCCGACATTGACATTATCATGAGCCTCCTCTATGCTCATTAGTTGTAGTGTTACTTGTTTCCCCATAACTCTCCCGTGCCATACCCAAACAGTATATCTTTCTACAACCCACGACGAATTAAATGGCTTTTCACCTCCTCGGAGTCACAAATAGCTCATAAAATTAGTACAATCTAC